>OMNN01002354.1:3376-19680 GCA_900302755.1 Chromis chromis | reverse complement strand
GAGGGAAAATGGCTAACTGGGCCCAATTTGGACATTTTCACTCTGGGGTGTATTCACTTTTGTTGCCAGCGGTTTAGACATTAATGGCTGTTTATTGATTTATTTTGAGGGGACAGTAAATTTACACTGTTACACATGCTGTAGAGTGACTACTTTACATTGTAGCAAAGTGTCATTTCTTCAGTGTTGTCCCATGAAAAGATATAATAAAATATTTGCAGAAATGTGAGGGGTATACTCACTTTTGTGACATACTGTATATCTTGGTAGTCTGCTGATTTCAGTATGGGTATTTGTGGATTTTGTGGCTAGATAGAATGCTGAAAACAACAAAATTAGCGGGTAATTACTAGGGCTGGACCAGAATATTCGAATATCTGAATAATAGGTCGTTGCGGTGGTATCGGAATAATAAATTTGAGATTCGAATACTCGTGCCACCCCTGGCCTACCATGGGAGTACAACAAGCATGAAAAGTCACCTGAATGCTGTAATTGGTAACTGCAGGTTTTTTTCGTATAAAGCTACAGTTAGCATTGCCAATTACTTGTGTAGCCTACTGTTGCCATGATGAAGCTCAGACTGAAGTGTTACTCATGATACAAAAAGTCCGAAAAGAGATTTGAATACTTGAATTAAACATTGTATTAACGGCTGCAGGCTGACTTGAAACATCACTTTCTTGGTGAGGAGTTCAGGATGGTGGCGTTGCAGGTGGGTTTGCATGTTCGTGGTGTTGCCTGTGTACTTTACTTTTGCGAGGCAGTTCTTGCATAGGGCATAGTCTTTGTCGAGCTTGCTTGTTCCCTCAATGTTGCGAAAGCCGAAATGGGTCCACACTTTGGACTTAAACGTGGATGGGGCGTCTCTCTCCATTATACCTGTACAAACTCTTCTTCGGCCAATTCATTTCCGCTCAAGTCTCCTTCATTCATGTGATAAACGCCACCGTGTGGAGTCATTAAGTAGTGACGCTGGGGAAATGGCAGCTGGCAGGGGAATCTGGCAGGGTTTAGAGTGCCTTATTATATTAATTAAAGTTTTGACATTTGGCGCCAGCGTATCGATACTCATATCACACGAGGAGGGACGACAATATATCGCTGTATTGATATTTTGTCCTAACCCTAGTAACTACAATGTTGGTGAACATTCATAGAAAAAGAAATATTGAGCTCAAGCTCAGTGAGAGCCCAAAGCGGCAACTTAGAAACTGAGGAGGCTTCTAGGCAGTTTCATGGTTGTCCTGCTGGTTTGCACTGAAGCAATTGTACATCACACATTTCAACAATGTGTTTAATTTAATCAATAAATTTCATTTACTCTTCTAACAGATAAAAGTTTCTTGTTGTTTGGTAAAGTCCTACCTTGAGAGCCAGGGACACAATGCCCCAGGCGGTCCTCCTCCCCACAGTTAGCTTGCTCTCTCACCACACCAACCTGGAACCCTAAGGGGAAAACAAAACAAAAAATGTAAAAACGTTAACTAGGAGAGACATTTCACAAAACAGTAACATATCATCTGAAGGGGAAAAACACCAATAGTTAAAGTGTAATGAAAAATCTAAAAATAAAAGCACATGCCAAGGTGTTCAATTATCTACAGTGTCACAGAACACATTTGTTGTCTAGTAGCAAGCACTAAGCTGGAATCCTCTTAAGTATGAATTCAAGATATTGAAACTGTGCTTCAAACTTTTTTAGACTGAAAAACAAATGACTATAATGTTTTTACGAACTAAAAAATAAAAGTTGGACCACTGTAGATCATTTCATTGGTCTGGTTGCCTCTGCTGAAAATATTGTAAATTTTGCCACAAGTTAATAAATCAAAAACACATGAGTGAACAGTTTGAAGTTTCATTTTAAGTAAGCAGGTCAAACAAATAAACTGTTTGCGTTATAGAAATATCCCACAAAACCCTTCCACTAGTAGTGGAATGGTGTAAGTATTCGTCCCAAATCTTTTAGTATGTGACGCTTGGATCAGTGTGAGACTTTGTCAGGTCAGTATACCCCGTGATCCAAACAGTTACTGTCAGAAGAATAGTGTATTTATGTCTATGTACTCTTCCCAACTGGAACATTTTGGCAGTGCACAAGTCTATGAGCTATAACATGCTAGTAAAGTTAGCCTGTAAAGCTGCACAGACATGGTGTGTGACCGCAACCTGCCACATCTCCAGAACTGCAGCCTGCAGCAACCCTTGCAAAGTCTGCCCAAGCTGCCTGCTGTGAAGCCCAAACGTCCACCTGCCGCAGTGCCCAAGCTGCCGGTTACGGTGCCCAAACTACAGCCTGCCGCCACGCCCCAAACCACAACCTACAGCACCTGAAGTATCACATTTTGAAACTGTGTGCCAATCCAACTTGAAGTAGAGTGGGAGATCGAGTTTTACCAGATCTTTGGCAATAAGGAGGGAAAATAACCACACTAGATCAAGAAAGGGCAAGACAGAGCATTTCAAAAACCTACTTAATATGCAAATGAAATGAGACTAATAAAGAGATGGCAGTCCTTTCATAGTCTCCAATGAGGGGAGGATGCATTCAGAGGCTTCCCGAAAAAATCTAGCAACTGTAGCAGCTCTCTGAGTAAAAAAGAACAGGAAGAAGGAGGCCAAGACCTGCCTAGCAAAACAGGTGGAGAAAAACCTCCAAAGTTAAGGCTGCCCAGGTTCAAAGGCAGCTAGACGACCAAAGACAAGCTGTAAACAGCATCAGGCATGAAGGCGGCACTAATCCAGGTGAAGCAGGCCCTTGAGAACGAAAGATCCCTGTGGCATCTCTACTTTTCCCCTATCTCCCCCACCCTTCCTCTCTCCACCCTGCTACCCTTTCTCCATCACTTTCATCTCTCCTCTTTCCACCCTCACTCCATTACCCCACTACTACTCCTGTAACCCCCACTCCCAACCCTCTCCTCTTTCCACCCTCCTTGCATTACCCTGCTATTACCTCACCTTAACCAAATCTTCTCTCCACCTCTATTCTGCCTTTCCTTTATCCCTCTCCAACCCCACCCCTTTCATCTCACTCTCTGCTTTCTTCCTTTTCACCCACCCTCACCCCCCTGTCTTATTTCCCATTACCCCTCCATCTTTCCTCACCCTTCCATTCCTAGCCCCTTTCAGGGAAACATGGTGACCCAGTGATTAGCACTGCAGTCTAACAGAAACACCTCCACCTGTCCAACTGTCTGTTTCTGTGTGGAGTTTTGTTTTCCCCAGGATGTTCCTCCCACAACACAAAACCCCAATCTTAAGCTAAGTGGAAACTTTAAAGTGACCCCAAACATTCACTAGGTGTGAGTAGGTGTGTCCTCCCTCCAACCAGGAACGCTTTTCTATTGGCTAATTGGTTTGTGTATAAAACACAGAGTTGACGATAAACAGGCAAGGAGGCATGTGTCACAAACTCAAATGACACACATATTCCGAAATGTGCTGTACCTACGTCCAAAGAATGCTCCTAAAACCAAAATAACATCATCATTTTCCACATTTCTTTATCGAAAATGCTACATTGGGGATAAGGCCTATTTTGGGATATTCAAACGGATTATGCTGTTTACATGACTGGTATCAAATCTGGAATATCAGTGAGCATGTAACTAAAGTAAGTGTTTGCAGCCAGCTGACTCCAGGAGTGTGATTTAAATTTATTCTTTGACTGGTAGCATTTTCAGACTCTTTTTGAGCTTTAATTCTGCAGTAAAATATCAGGAGACACTATGAAATTCTACAAACCATTTTTTATAAGCAAGTTCTGAGATTGACAACATGAACATCGATCTACCATAAGTCAAGGAATCTGTGTGCGTGTTTTTCAAATATCTTTACAGCTGTAAATCCAATCTACCTTCAACTTGAAGGATGTATTTCTGGGTAACTGAGGAAGTGCAGTGTCAAATGTGAAAAAGGTTTTTTTTAGGGTTCTTAGCCTGGTCTAATGATCAAATGGAAGATTCAAGGAGGAATGTGCTTACAAACTGCATGTATCTGTCCGTCTAGCCCACATCTGTCTGTAAACATCAGATTTAACAACCGATAGCGGACACTACACCAGCAAAATAAATTTCCCACATTTTTCCCCCACCAGAAACAGCCACAAAAAATAACAACTAACAGCAACAACAGATAAGAAATCCCTCTGGTTCTGAATATGAGGATGACAGAAGAAATCAGTGTTCTTACTGGAACATCGAGGACCCTGTTTGGGGCCTCTAGGAGTCAGCATGACTTCAGAGATATTTATAGGTTTCTCGAGCCCTGCCTAAAGCCACATTGTTGTCTCTCATTTGATTAGTCTGCTATTGTATTAATAAGCAATGCGACTTGGGAAAAAATAAAACATGAGGCAGCTGTTGATCTTTTTGCAAACAAGACTAAACATGACAATCATCAGTGTTCCTGGAAAGAAACTGTAAGATGTCAGAAAAAAAAATCCACTGAATATATGTATATCAAACCACAACAAAGGCAGGCACATGGAACAGCTGTTAGAGTCTTAAAGCTTCTATGACCAAGCACTGGTTTTGCACTGTCTAATGGCAGGTATATTAAGAGATGATTATCAACAGACACTATTAATTAGTTTTTTATTTGACAGTGCTGTGAATTGCTTTCAACCAATAAATCAATAAAGTCAGCAAATAAACCATTGTCTTGACTAATCAACTTATTGTTTTAGCATGGTGACCAACTTTAAAATATGACGTCTTTAGTGCTCAGATGTTTTACATAGATTTTAACTACAAAACCTGAACATAAGCAAAGCAAAGATTTACATACAAAATAGCTCCAAGACAGCCGAGCCTATACATATTATCCTTTCCCTTTCAGTCTTGTTCTTCAACACACAGACAAAAAGGAAAATGTGAACAATGAGCCATGACCTAATGACATAAGTCTATAATTCATGGAAGCATTTGGAGGAAAAAGTGTTTTGTTGCCATCATACTCTGCACTCAATGTGCTTTCTTTATCACTTCCCTTCCTACTCATGGGGTATTATAGCCAAGCTTTGTTCCTCATCATGAGCTGCTCTTGTTGTTTATCAGTATGACCACTGGGCTTACTAAAAAATCTTTGACCACCTGCCCTTCCTCTGCTATCTAACTAAAAATTCTTCCTCAGTCAGCTTTGAGAGGCCACCACCAGTGAGGGCGTAACTACAGTTTCGGGTTGTAGCATCGCTTCAAGTAGCAGCTTTACTAGTTTAACTCCATTTCCCAGGTGGTAACTAAATCAAATATTTTTACAGAAGGGAAACTCTTCCATTGATCAAATAGTGCATTAGCATCCACACAAGCTACATTTTCCAGAGCACTTCTCAAGCGACAAGCACAGCTGAGCTTTCAGTGCAGTAGAAGATAAAACTAAGGATCAGTATGTGATGCCACCGCCATGCATGGACATGTATGTATAGCCAACAGAAGCCCTTGCGTATGACCATGACATCACTACCAATCCTCAGTCCAATCTACAAGCACCAGCTAGCAGCTTCTATACAGCTAACTACATGGGTTTCACTGCCTACTGGCATCAAATGACTAAAATGCAAAATGTAGTAAACTGCTTTTGCGATGTTGGTGTATCTTAGCTTGCTGGTAACTGCTAACTTTACTCACTACATTTGGGAAGTATTGTGAGCAAATTCAATGAAAAAAAACTCTAAACTTGTGAAAGGAAAAAACATCAGTATAAACATCATTTTATTTAGAATTTATGCATATAGAGCAGATGTACCGAGGCAACAAGGACACTGCTGCTTCCAGTTTCATCAATAGTGGGGAGATGTTCTTCATGTAAAAAAAAAAAAAACAACTACCAGAGCAGTAGGGCTGGTCCACAATATTTGAATATCCGAATATTTGTTCGTTGTGGTGGTATTAGAATAGTAATTTTGATATTCGAATAGTCGTGCTGCCGGTCGCTGCCGCGTGTCGCCGGTAGCTGCCGAGTGCACTGCTGAGCGCACTGCCAAGGCTCTATTATGCCGCCCAACCAACTCCGCTGTCACGCTCCGCTCCGCTTCCCCCTGCTCCGCTTCCGCCGCCACGACCTTAAAATGTATTATATCATGGGTCTGAACCAGCAAATATGATATAAAAATTACTCCTAGAGATACAGTTTGATGCAGTAAGGTACTAGACAATAGATTTTGCTGTAAAAGCAATCAAAACAATAAAAAAAAAGCTTTTCTAAAGTATAGAGTTCTTACTACTGAATGTTAAAATTTGTGTTTATTAAGGTCCATACCAATGATTTTCAGTTTACTGCACAGTACAAATAATTAAAAAATAATTAACTTAACCATTACAGAGAGAAACGTGACAACTGATTGTAATACTGATTTGACTACGTGTAGACCCAACAGTCATATCTGACATATTAATAATGTAGCCCATTTGTCTTATATTTCTTTCCCAGTGAATATAACTATTTATTAATGATTTGAAGTATTTATGTAGGCTGGGAGGGACAGGTCCAGTAAGCAAGTCTGGGAAGCTGATTTATGTACAGAGTGAAACTGATATGATGGCTACCGATAGCTGCTTTACATGGCAATTAATCTAATGTGAAAGTGAAAACCATGCGCAGGGATCACTGATTGCCTATAGTGTTTTAATAGGCTACCCTGTCATAATTAAAACAACTGCAGACTGCATGGAAGCTAAGTTGATCAGTCTGACAATATATTATTAAATCATGACCACATCTAACAGGATGTGAGTATTTCTGTGGTGTCCTCTATGAACTAAAAGCTCTCTCCACTGTCTCCACTGAAGCTTTTATCCCCACCAAGGTGTAGTTCAATTCTCATATACAGAAAACATCCCTTAATTAGGGGAAAACACATTATTTGATCCATTTTTATCGCGCCCCCTTAAGTTTCTTATGTGCTCCTAAATTTCTCAACTTAGGATCACGTGTACTCCTCGAAAAAAATTTAAGCATCAACGTGGGATGTGCTGTAAAAACAAGTCTGATGTATGGAGGCCCCACCTCGCAACTTACAGGCCTTAAAGCATCTGCTGATAATGTCTTGGTGCCTGATACCACAGGACACCTTCAGAGGTCTGTGGAGTCAATACCTCGACAGGTCAGAGCTATTTTGGCTACACAGTATCAGGCAGGTGGTTTTACAATTACGGCTGATGGGTGTATATGTAGTTTTCAGATTTTCTCGACTAAGTGGCTTGCTACTTTATCAACTCTGCAACCAGTCTACTACTTGTTGCTGAGTGAATCCACTGTTCAGCTTAAAGCAACAAATGACTCTAACCAAGGTAACGCTCATTATCCATCATCTGAAGCCAGTCTCTGCTCAGAAATATATAACATATTTTTGAAAAACTTTCCTACATCTGACCTGTTTTGAGGCATTTAAACTACCTGTGCACATACCTCACTCGGTGCTCTCAACACATAACACTGTTTTTTCCAGTACCAACAATGTGTAAGATAGACAACCTGTCATCTGTCAACTAACACAAGCACTATTTGCGTCACTGTATTGTCATGACACCTGTAGAAATGACAGGCTGCTATTATCCATGTAGAGGAAAAAGCGATTTAACATGGATGAGACCAGAAAGCGGAAGACAAAAGAGTTCAACACGGGAAACACTATGAGAAGAAAAACTGAAGGGAAAGGGCTGGGAAAACTTTAATCCGACAGATCAAAAGTATGCTAAGTTTTAAGTCAGGCCACATGCTCTGGGATTAACAGTGGCACTGCTGGACAGTGTATGAAAAACTGTTTTTACCACTGTGTGAGCGATTAAAACACATTTTTACTTCATAGAGCTGCTTACTGGTACATAATGACCCTGAGTGAGAAATAATATTTCTGCATGGATGTAACAGCTTAGTAAATTATTCAAGGCTCATTATTTCACAAGCAAAATTAAGCTGTAAATGTCATCTTTGTATGAGGACCAACCAAGATGATAGATTATTATTTTATTTATTAGCCTATATTTACACTACTGTTACCAAATGAGAAATGGGTGATGGAAATAAATATAACTCAAACAGTGTCCCAGACAGGTAGTATCACTGGGCTGTGAGGCACTGGGATATCATGTGACAAGCTAATAGAGCAAATTGAGGTTTTCCAGGTTATTTTCAAAGCAACAGTGTACCTAAAGGTTTTGTTCAATAAGGCCACAGGTAGGGGTGTAACGGTACACAAAAATCACGGTTCGGTACAGTTCTCAGTTAAAGGGAAAATTAATTTAAAAAAACATTAGCATTAGCCATCCCATCCGCTAGCCATACAGACTAGGCTTATCACAGAAGCACCGGCAAGAGAATAAACGGTCCGTCACATCCTGTGGTCCACTGGAAACTCCTACTTGTTTTTAGTTCCGCAATACTGTACAACTGTGAGATGGAGAAGGTCCGCCACAACTGTGGGGTTTTAATGAAAAACAATTGTGCCTAGTCTGTATGGCTAGCGAATGGGATGGCTAATGCTAATGCTTTTTTTCCCCATTTTCCCCCTTAACTGAGAACCGAACCGTACCGAATCAACCGTACCGTACCGTGACTTCTGTACCAAGGTACGTACCGAACTGTGATTTTCGTGTACCGTTACACCCCTAGCCACAGGTAAAAAGAGTCCGATTTTTAGCAGTTGCTTCTTCCTGCACAACATCAGTTCAGCAACTCCAAAACAACCACTGTAGGATTCATAATGCAACAAGTATGAGGCTGCGATACAGTCATAATACCAGATAGATTAGTGATCTCACTACCAACTGCAGTGCAGTCATCCGTTTGGTATTTTTACCAGGTTTGTGAAAGGGATTTAAAATGACTGCTTTAATATAACTTGATCTCCAGCCACTTCATGAGCATCACTATCATTTCAAGGAGGCAGACTCTGACAACTAGTTCAAGCATCCAAGCAGCTCCTGATAAAAGCCAACAACAGTCAACGGAGTGGGACACGCCATAAAACCTACAAATGATGATCTGCCATAGATGTCCTAAAAACATCTGACAACCAACTGTCAGTGTTTTTAACTTTGTAAAAGGGACGTAGTGAAGATTTTCTTGAAAGAGGACCTCAGGCTGCAGGTTTTGGGTGCCAGGCTATGCAACGCCTTAAAAGTCCTCTGTCGCATCTAAAAGTCAACAGGACATCTGTATTCTCAGGTTTGCATTACTCCGCCAAATTTTTACAGTTGTTTCTATTTTTATTGAAAGTGTTCTCACTCTCAGTGATGCAGCCCGCTGGCTTGTCCTGGCCTTACTGGAGGCAAACCGCTATATCAGCACAAGAAAGATCTGTTTCTCTATAACGCTGCTCTGAGGCTCCCACATCAAACAGTTCTGGGCTGCTGAGAGGACTTATACCATGTCAGGATATTTCTCATCTTCACTCTAAATCTACACTGGCAGGCCTTCCATCACAGCCTGATGTCTTCAAGCTCACCTGTGAAAAGTCTTGCGGCAGTGGCTCAAAGGCCAGTGGAATATTGGCGCCTCACTTCTTAAACCGAGACTAAACCGCTTCCAAATGCCCAGTTCGACAAGACCTCAAGCTCTCTCACGAAGAGGAAGCAAGTCCAGAGGTGAAAAGGGCAAGTTCAGCTTCTTAGTTCCTTGATTCCGGTAACTGATTTCTCTGTAGCTATTTTCAATTAACAAATTAGATTGATATCAGATACAGTTTAAGCTGTGAAGCTTTTGAAAGACACTTGTCAATCAAAATTGTGCATAGTTCACTTATACATAAATTGTGAAATATGAGGACTTTGTGACTCACCAGTTCTCACATCTGTCTGACTGTTCTGCATGCACAGCTTCAGATTATCATAAATTCCAAAATGTTCCTAAATCCTATTTTTCAACATTAACAGACAACAAATTCATCATACAGATCATTTACTTACACACTGGTTCACACTCTTCCTTTTCTTTTGTGACACCACAGTCATAACCACAGTCATAAAAGTCTGTGTATAACATTCAAATACTACATTGTTCATGCACTACACAGGTTACGCGTGTGAGTACGAAACTTTTCTTCATATCGACTGAAGAAAAAACTTGTGTGAATATCATTACTCTTAACACAAAGGTCATATTTTTATTATCTCTTGAGCCTCACTCTGGCAGCGTGGAAAAAAAAGGAGGATGAAGTGTACAAGCTGGCGCCACTGTCTCTGTTAATAGATGAACAGAAAAGTGAATGAACAATGAATAAATGTGTCGTCAGTTGCTCTGTGCGATTCATATTCAGAAACTGGAACTCGATCAGGACAGTTTTCAATTGATCGACATTGGCTGTATTAAGTCAAAGTCAAATGTATTTATAAAGCACATTTAAAACCACCAAGAGTTGACCCAAAGTGCTGCACAATAAAAAAAAAACACACACCACAGAACACAATAAAACACAATAACAAAAAAAGCCAAATACCTTTCTGATCCTTTGTTTACTGAAAGCTTTTGTGATCTGGGTCTGCCAGCCATGCCACGACACAAATTAACAAACAGCAGCCAGCAGTCTCAATTAACGAAATCCACTTCAACAACATGCAGTCACAAGCTTTGTGCAGACAGCCTCTCTGGGTCAAGAAACTTTACTTTGTGAAAACAAAACTTCCTACATTGAGCTAATTTAAGTGCAAATATACCACATATTCACAAAGGCATGTATCACTTTTGCTGTGACACTTTAATATTTACTGGTTCAAAACACTTTTTAAAGTTAAACGGACATCACATACATACAAATAAGGTGTATGTTAGCTTGAATATTCACCCAATTGTTGGTAAGTCAATTATTTGGAAAAAATCTACATCATGAAGAGGGGTCAGTGTAAAGCACCAGTCAGTAGAAGGAAGTCCAAGGAGGACCCAAACAAACATCTGGTGTCAGACCCCAACCAACAGGTCCCTGGCACCAACTTCCCAAAGAGACAGTGGTCTACGCTCAATCGTTTCAGGACTGGACATGGCCCCTGCTTGGCCAGCCTTCACAAATGGGGCAATAGCCCAAGCCCACTGTGTGCTTGTGGAGAGGAGCAAACCATGGAGCACATCATAGAAGTTTGTCCTCTCCAAAGACTGAAAGGAGGATTAGTCACCCTCCATACAGCAGACCAGGAGGCAACTGCTTGGCTTAAGGACTTTGCATTCGCTAAATAAATCAGCGAGAAGTAACTTCCCAATACTCCATAGAAAGTTGCAGTGACACACCACAAATACTGCTTAGGAATGGCTCGAGAAACACGAAAAAGAGCCTAAGGCATTGACCCAGCATCCAAACTTTTAGAGCAATCCAGCTTACAGATGAAGAAACAAACTGAAACTGAAAACACACCTCAAATAATTCCCTAAATCTGAATGCAGATTTGCAGTGACTGCAGTGTGGTAGGGGTAGGTGTAGAACGGATCACAAACACTGCTCAGAAATGACTCGAGGAACATGACCAAGAGCTTGAGGCGCTGACCCAGCCTCCAGCCTCAAAACTCACAAAATCTGAATTTAAAGCATTCCTGAGATGCACCAGAACATGTTATGTCCATGCCCCAGTAAATCAGGGCTGCTTTGGTGGCTGTGGGGGAACCTAAACAATATTATTCAATGTTGTGGCAGATTGCTGTATAATAATCTAATAATAATAATCTAACTTTTATTGATCCCCTTGGGGAAGTTCTTCTCTGCATTTGACCCATCCTATTCAAAGTTAACCTTAACTATACATACTAGGAGCAGTGGGCTGCCGCAGTGCAGTGCCCGGGGAGCAGTCAGGGTTTAAGGGCCTTGCTCAAGAGCCCATAGTGGTGGTGACTGGGACAAGCAGTCGCTCTCACTTTCCCACCTCAACCTCTTGCCAGTCCGGGGGCTCGAACCGGCGACCCACCAGTTACAAGTTCGCTTCACAAACCACTAGGCCATCACTGCCCTTAATGTGTGACATTTGTCAGTTTATACAGTGAAAGCTGCAATCACCACTTAAATGAGCTGCTGCCTCTTGAGTGTTTTGTCTACTGATGTCTTAATGTCCGGGTTTAGCAAATTCTGCCAACTTGAGTCAGTCACCGCAGTGACAAATAATTTTTCATATTCACTATGTGCAGTGAAATGCAGCGTAGCGTGAGGCTTTCATTAAAAAGAACAACACAGCAACACTAACAGACTGAGATGCATAATACACTAGTACAAAGTAAAGAAAGAAAACACAGATCCATTAAAATATGACTGGATCTCTAACATTTTTGCTCGAAACCTTTTCACTACCTCTGCACAGCAGCATTAGTATTATTACTATAGTGGCCAGCAAAGCACCAATTTATTTATTATGCCTCCACTGAACTAGCTCTAACAGAAAAATTGAATAGTGTCAGTGATTCTCTCAAGGGCAGAAAAGTATTGTTAAATACTGCCAGCAGTCTTTGACCTGACTAGCTTTTCCATCTAACAGTCTAGGGTCTTACGTGTTTGCTTTAGTGTTTGACTCTTATATTTCCTTTCCACTCCTCAGACTCTGATGCACATTTTTCATTTTCAACAGTCAGTTCTGGTCCGTGCTCTCCGACTCCCAGAGAATGTGTTTTATGCAAGGTGCAGACTTTGAGAATCAAAGATATTTTTCATCTGCACCACACATCACACACTCCTATGCTGCACTAAAAATAAATGTTACCATTATAAATCTGCACGGATTAGCTTGTATAAAATTAGTACATTTTTTAGGGCAGCGTTTTAACCTGGGTTCACCTTCAGATGCATGTGTTTTTGAGAGTAAATGATAAGTCCTCAGAATTATCTTCCATCTATTCTTAAATACACATTTAATCTATCTGATCCTCTGTACCTCCTCTTCTGTCTCTCAGTCCAAACTCAACCTCTGTGACACACATTTTTCTTTAGCTTCACTCTCTTAACTGGTAAAATGCAAGCTGTGTCCCTAGTGCTAAACATGTTAAGTTTGTCATATGTTAAACTGGATTAAAAATGATAATTTCCCATTTCCATTCCAGCATTGTTAGAATATTCACCGTGTGATGTGGCAGTCAAATGCTAGAGTAGATTGGAACTGACTGGCAAGGCACCAAGGATCCATTAGAGGCATTCTCCAAAAAAAACGTATAACCACCAGAGGAAAGACAATGCGATCCATCTCCCCTTGTTCAGACTTAAGGAAGCGACCAACCAATCAAAAAAAAAAAAAGAAAAGAAAACAAAGAAGAAAAATGCAGCCTGAAAATAGTCTTAGATCACAGCTTTCACAGTCAGAAAGATCTTTTCACACAAGATATCAAGTGCACTATGGCTGGTTTGTTGCTATGAAAACCAAGTGCTTGATGAGATAAATGCGAGCCAACGAAAACCCCTCGGGAAAATACTCGTATCCCACATATTTATGCTCACTATGTAAGCCTACACAAATGCCATCATGTTTTAAAAAGATTACATGAGCCACCATTCTCTGTTAGCAAAGGCTTGGCATCCAGATCCACACTTTATGGTGAACAAAAGGCTATAATTTGATGAATCCTTCACAATTACAGCACATCTGTTGTTATCTAACCAGTGAGTTTTGCTAGTTTCAGATCTGTCTCAGCTGTCTGCTGATATACGCCACTTTCTTACAGGGCCGTCATAGCAACCTTGAAAATCCTTAAGACGGGAAAAATATTTAACTTGCAGTCGTTTCTCTTCACATTTTCTCAGTCGCTTTGTTGCATCTACCTCATTATGAGACATACTGTAGTAATGTGAGCTTCACGAGTCCTTGCTTTAGCTGAGAAGGACGTTTTATTGACTAGTATCAAGAAATCCCTGAATGCACATGATGTAAAGGAAGACAATGTTCTCTCTAGCCTTTTATGTTACCAGTTGGTGGTTCTTCAGATGGTTCTATTTAACATCTAGTCAGACAAAACCTAATAAAGTTTGTACCAAGTGGAAGTGAAGTCCCAGACCAGTAAGGTGTTCTGTCAGCTTTCAGTTTGGATGGATTACTGTCCCGTCTTACCCTGAAGCATCAGATGGTTTGCAACTGACGATTCTCCATTGGAAAGTGTTGGCAGGTGACTGAATGAAGCATTTGTTTATTACTGTCTGTCACAAGCTAACTCGCACCTTAAACATCTGCTGGTAGTTCCTTATAGCACACTGACTACTCTGACCAACTGTGAATCTGCCACAAATGCATAGCTTGAAGCCTGGAAAGATAGATTCTTGTGTGATTGGGATCTCACGGATCTCAAGAATCCAGCTGCCTGATGCGGTAAACCCCCTCCAGCAACCCGCTAAAGGACAAGTAAATATAGCTAATGAATAGATGGTTCCTTAGCCATTCATTTTTATTTCATCATGTCCTTCTGTTGGGATGAGGTCCCAGGTCTTTGCTTTACATCCCACATGATATGTCAGGTTTATGCAGGTTTCCATTGCCTCCCTTTATAATATATTTATAAAGGCAGATAAAGCCATGTCACACACATGCAGCCAAGAACCTTAGTGACGCCTCTTTGCACACATTTGCGTTAATATCTTGGGAGCCTGGCAGGCAAACATAACACTGACTTTGACCCTGCAACACATGTAGCTGGCGCACTTTCCAATCTTTTTAGGTCAAGTTTGCTAATGTCGCTGAGAAAGCCTTCGAGTGCCGTGTCCAGATTAACCAAGCGAGCAAGCAGTTTTCTGGTCTAAGCCAAGACAGCAAGACATCCTGTGTTTGGTAGGCTTTCCAGCTTTCTTTATGGCCTGCTGCCCAGCAAAGTGTCTTAAATGCCAGTTTATCCACCTGGCCATCGAGGTAATGGCCTCCATTGGGTCCTTTGAGTTCAGGGAAGAAACTGGTAACTGGTATGTTGGCCGGACAACCCTCTTAAATATCCCCTCTTGTAAAAATCAAGGTTGTTTTACTTTGCTAACATGTCCATATGGTGTTTTTATATGCTGGAAGACATATCATGAGCGGAAAAAGGAGTCAACACTATGGGTGCACACCTTGAAACTATAGTGTACCCATGACAGTCTCCAAAACACAATTTACAGGGGTTTCATATGTAACAAACCTACTGGAACAATCCTGGGTGGGGCTTTCAGTATAATTATTCTTATTCAGAATGTGATTCATGGCCGATCTTGTTGAACTGCACCAATTCTGTCAAAAGGAGTGGGCAAAGATACAACCAGAACCTTGTGGCTACCATCAAAAGTGCCTAATTGAGGTTAAAATGGCGAAAGGACATCAAACCAAATACTAGAATTGTGCGTATGTATATTTTTGAACCAGGAGTCATATTTAGTCATATTTCTCAAAGACCAATAAAAAAATCTGTGAAAGAACCACAATGCATGATTGCAAGACGTGTGTGTTTCAGTGATTCTATTATAGAAAATTTAGAGTTGTAGGAGTCATTGGAAACTTAGGACTGCCATGATGTACAAGGTCTGTACAAGTGTATGTAAACTTTTGTTCTCGACTGTATGTCTGAATTGCCTCAATAGTACAAGTTGCAACTGTGTAATGTAAAATAGTTTTAGAGTAGAGTCATAGGTCTACCATGAGTGTAGAGAGAGGCAGGGATCATGTAGATCAAGACCTAGGCCTACACCTAGAGTAAGCAATGGTGTATATTTACATCTAAGCCATTTTAAAGTAGAAGGAATTATTTTCATGGAAAATAATAGTAAATGTGTAACTTGATACACAAATATGAGATGTTAGGGGTTAAATCAATGGCCAGTAGGGGACTTTCAGGTCCAGTGGCAACCACCTTTTCCCCATGGGGACAATAAAAGTATATCTTATCTTATCTTTCAGTGGGGTAAAAATGACAGTAGTAGCTTAACAGGTTAAGCAGGTGACCCATGAGTAAGTGGCAATGCAGTCGCCTTGGATTGATTCTGTCCCATGACAGGATTTGTTGCTTGTCTTTCCCTCCTCTCTTCTCCCCTACCTTTCCTGTCTCTCTTCAGCTACTCCACAATAAAGTGTCAAATGCCTAAATAAAAGAAAAAAAATCACAGTAGTCAGGGACTCCACAAAGAATTTGGCCTTGAACAAGGGCTTTCCTGTTCTTTATCAGCCTGCTAAATTCTATACCACAGTTCAGTGCTGCATATAAAACCACCCCAAATAAAAGTGTATCAGTATATGTCCATTTGGAGAAGTTTGGGTCACTTTCTTAAAGTGTTTCTATTTAGCATCCACTGCAGGTGTTTTGCAGTATTACTTACCAGCCAGGTTGAAAAATGTTTGATCCTTAAGGACCTTTTAAAAAAAATTTAAAAAAAAAAAAAAAAAAAACACTAA
>OMNN01002351.1:11463-38791 GCA_900302755.1 Chromis chromis | reverse complement strand
CCACCACCTCCTCCCCTTCCACTTCTAGGAAACTCAACACGCAGTCGGTAGCCATCGTAGTCATAACCATCACGCCCATAAACAGCATCCTCAGCATCCCTGTGAAATCCAGCAGTTGCCAATCATCAATATCAAATCACTAAATAAATACAGTTTTAGAAGTCAAGGAACTCAGGTCAGTTCAGTAGATTGTTTTTTGTTGTAGCATGTTAGCTTACAACTACTGCCCTGTATAGATGAAACCTGGGAGGAAAATGCATATGGAAAACTTATTGAATGAAGTTACCTAAATGTGAGAGAAGGGGAGCTGTTGACTGCAGACAAGACCAGGTTTAATATTCTCAGTGTGTGCACAGGAAACTAATGGCACATAGGACACAAAAATCCTTGAACTGTTAGCTGCTCTGGCCTTTTAAGCATGTCAATTAAAATTGTTGACATTAACAAGCTTGAAACACACTGGTATCCTAAGTAGCTGCCAGTCCAAGCCATTGTATGCTCCTTGTGCCATGACACACCTTTGTTTGCACAACTGTTAAAACTGCATCTTAAATTTGCGTTAATAGAAAGTCTTTATCCACTGTTTAATTGAGTATTCCTAGATGTGCCCATTCTATACTTCTCATTTAAAGCATGCAATTTGTTTGGGACATTTTAAGAGTATTGGCCAACATACTGTATAACCTTAGTATTATCTCTCAATTGTTTTGTTTTTTCAGATAGATAAAACTAATGAAGTAAAGCATGTGTGTGTAGCAGGTTGTTTGCAAGTTACGGTGAACTAGTGGTGCTATTAGGAAATTGGAAAATGCTCATTGGTGAATGCTACAAATATACACCGAACAGGCATAACATTATGACCAACTGCCTAATATTGTGTTGGTCCCCCTTATGTGGTAAAAAATGCTCTAAACCATTGGGCATGGACAAGAGGACCTCTTAGGATGTCCTATGGGGTCTGGCACCAGGACGTTGGCAGTGGATCCTTTAGGTACTCTGGCTTGTGCAGTGGGGCCTCTGTCAATCAAACTTGTTCCTGCATCCTGTTGATGCTTGATCAGAATGTGGTCTAGGAAGTTTGGAGGTCATCTTGGGCCATTGTCATGTTCCTCAAGATTTTCCTGATTGTTTGATGTGTTTGCCATGTGGTGGGGTGCATTTTCCTGCGGGGGTAGGCCAGTGACATTTGGGATTTCCATTTGCATGAGGGAGTGTGCTTGTTCTGGGACAATGTCTATTTGGGTGTCTAAGTCTCATCAACACGGATGCCAAAATCCAAGGTTTTCCAGCAGAACACCACATAGTTCACCTCTGTGCAAGTTTTTTTTTGACTAATTTCTCATATCTAACTTAGTTTTAAAAGACCTCAACCCTTTCTGTTTGATGATGCAGCTATTTTTTCTCATCACTGCGGATTTCTAGCCAGACTAAGACAATGCAGTTAGGATATCAGGTTCAATACTTGGACAGTGTTAGGTTTTCATTTCGTGCACATTAGCTGCAGTGAAACGAGGATCAACGGCGGCCTAGAGAATAAAACTACTTGTGAAAAGAAGCAGGTGGAGGAACCACACGGCAGTATGCATCCTCCGAACGCCGGCAACAGTGGTTGGCAGTGAGAACAAAAACAAGCAGCAACAGCTCTGACACAACAACGAGATTGCAGCGTGCAGATTATCCACCTATTACGGTGAACTGAAAGATTACACTGCAGCTATAACATTTAGTTGTCACTGTGTTTATCTGCCTTGTCATCATGTTTTAGTGTAAAAAGTGAAGCCTACAGTACCAGCGAATGGAATCGGTTGAACCCTGGGGCTTTTCTGGGAAATATAGAAACTCACTAACTGCAGTAAAGCAGAACAGGCTGAGACAAACAGCACTGAAAGGATGTACAAATCACAGCATGTAGTTATGACAAAAAAGTCTTGTGGAATGCACTGAATGTCCCAGAAACTGTATTTGACACATTTCTTTTCCATCCCTGGTGCTTGAAGCTTAATGTGCAGGGCTTACAAAATATTTCATCCTGCTTGAAATGTTGCGGAGTGGAGTAAAACCTTCTAAATATCTTCTGTGATGTTTGATTTTATTTACCTGACTGATCACAGCTCCCTCCATTTCTCTCCATCTGTCTGATCCCCCCCCATCTTCCCCTCATCTCTCACTGTCATCCTCCATACTCTCATACCTCTCAATTGTCTCTTTACTTCATTGCTCTTCATCTACCTGCATATCTTGTCTCTCTTTCAACCCACTCCTTCTGCATCTCTTCATCTTTTCGCAATCCATTTATATGTATTGCTACATATTTTTTTCCTCCCTTTTTCCATAATTTTTCAATCGTGTTACATCTCTGCCCATATCTGTCTTCCTCCATCTGTCATCCCCCCCAACCCACTCTCTCTATTTTAATCGTTACATCGCTGCATCCACTTCGCTCTATCATGTCTCTCGATCTGTTTATTTCTTCCATTTTTTTACTCCCCCCAAATGCCTCACCCTTCTGATCTTTCTTTCTGTTTCCTCTGCAGCTGGCATTGTTCGGAAAAAGCAGTGGTGTGAGATGGTGCCGTGTTTGGAGGACGAAGGCTGTGACCTGTTAGTCAATAAATCTGGCTGGACTTGTACACAGCCCGGAGGCCGAGTCAAAACCACCACGGTGAGTTCAGGCTCTCTTTCAGTCCCTGAGGTTGCACCAACCACGCACAAACCTGCACGGAACGTCAATTGCGATGTAAATGCAAACCAAAGACACGTGTTATGGATTTTTTTTCAAAAGACTCCCTCCAGTAAAAGTCTAGTTCTTCACCTCATTAGCGTGTCCATATGATGTTTTTTATACAACAAATCATTAAAAATGAGCAGTCAACGCCATGGCTGAGCATTTCCACCTTCAACAAATTTTAACTTTCGTGGTTTCATATGTAGCAAACCTAAGGAGAAAATCCTGTCTACTTGCAATGTGCAGCTTTCTGCATCATTCTTCTTCTTCACTTCAAGTTCAAACATGAACTTCTAAATTACTCCAATACTGCAACTTGCGATTGAGCATTGCAAAATAGTTGTACTGTATTCGAGCAGAGTTGTAGGTGAGCTGGTGTGCTTGAGCGGCACCAAGCAGCAGAAAAAGAGGCGGGAACTTCATAGATCTGCACATTCTTAAGGATGCAACTGTGTAGAGTTACATCAAGGCCATTTTAAAGCAGGAAAGAATTATTTTTATTGAAAAAAAAACATCATTATAGATGAGTTTCTAAGGAATCTAAGGAGGCCAGTTTACTGTAAGGAACCCATTTACAAGCTGAGCCCCTGTGGAGGATCAAAGCTCTGATCCAGCTGGTATTTTCTGTTGCGAACTGCATTTCGTTCGAGACATTTTCAGTATTAAATTGCTGATATTTGACAGTGTAACCGTGGAGGCTGTACAAAAGGCTGAGCTTGTAACAGGACACAACTGAAATCCTTATTTCACAGGAATTGTTCTTTTGTGGTTTCAATGTATACATGCAAAAATAATGTCATATAAGCCTGTTAGTCAAACCGCTTAAGATTATGTACCTTTTAAAAGATGAAAGAAACATTGTATGCGCTGTGCTACAAAATGGACCTTTTCAGCACAATATGTTCAGGTTCAATCAGATTTTTCTGCTACAGCCTGTTGTGGTGTGGCACGACCTGTAGCTTATGGTGGCTAAAGTTATCAACGTTTACATAGATATAGCTGCAAAGACATTACCAATTTTATGATTGCTTTCTACTTGTGCTAGTGGTTACACTAAAATTGGGAAAATTGGTCACCTAATAATGATGTCTTAACCCTCTGAACCCCAAAAACCCACCAGTGAGTATGAAAGGGAAGTTATCTTGAAAACAAATCACCAATATTACATCATTTATCAATGCCAGAAACTATAAAAACAGAAAGAATAGTCAATAAATGTCCCTGAACAAATCATCTGTGATCTAATCAAATCTATTTTTAAAATTGTGATATTTCATAGTAAATAATGTTTGAAGATTTGCCCAAAATAACCCATTTGTACGAACCAACAACAACAACAAAAAATGCAACCGTGGTGCAACAGTGATGGCATTGGAGACTAAGCTGCAACCAACAGTTAGTAGAAATGTAAATGTAACTGACCTAGGATGAACTGCAGTGAAGATAGGAGTACAACATCTATTTAGTATGTGGAGTCACTATTTGTTTTTCCAGTATTAATAACGCCTGGAGGTACTTGTGAAAATGTTGTAAAAGTTTTGGAAATTAAATAATTTTAATTAACTTTTTAATGATTTATGGCATTATAACTTTAATAATACTTTACAGAAGACGTTTTTAGTTCTCTCTACTTTTAGCCTGGGTTGTTCTGTTTCCATAGAGGTGCAGGACATTATTTTGCAATGAAAAATGAGCCCACAGTGAGTCAAAGTGTGGCAGGAGCAAGAAACGCCCAGAAACAGCTTGGGGTTCAGAGGGTTAAACAAAACAGTATGGTTTAATACTTGGACCATTATCGGGGACAGCACAATAAGCTGTATACATAAGTGTTATATTTACACATAGAGCAGACGCATAGCAACATTAGCATTCTTTTTTTTCTTTTTTTTCTGATCACGTCAATTTTAAGTCTGATATTATGTCTTGTTTTAGCTCAGCTTGGTCTCCACCACATTCTACAGAAAAGCTAATGATTTAGCTGCTCCATTAACAGCTAAATGTGTGTTTAACAGCTAAATGCCAATGCCCTTTGGTGCTGGGCAGGTAGTGTACAAACATGCTGTACATTAATTGAAAATAGCTGCATGCTGTGACTGGAGGCTACATTAGCGAGAGTGAAACAGGGCAGTGAAAATGTGGCCTGTAAAACCTAAACAATTAGCTGAAAGCTGTGAAATGTCCCATTGAACTGAAGCAAACCAGAGTTCAACTACTTGGGGCAATACATTGACCATATTTAATACAAACATACTGGTTAGTGCAGCTTTAAACAACTTCTTGTAAATGTAATGTGCCATCCTTGGCCACTGTTTAGCTAAAATGATGTTGTCCTGCCTTACATTCAAGCTCTTCAGTGCACCTTTGAGCATCTTCTCTAACTGTTGCTATGCTGTACTTTGTGCCAGTTTGCACACAGTCAGCCACTGATCACTGCAGAAATCCCAGTTAGCATTCACTTCACAATCTCCTCCAAATGTTTCCCGCCCTTCTCGTCTTCAGCTCATCTCCACAAACTCCATGCGCTTTGTTTACTTCCTCATTGCCAGCAATTAGCTTGAATTAGGAACGCTCTTAATGTTAATGATGGCAGCAGATGGGGAGCCGCTGCTTGTATTGGCTAACATGCCGCCCATTCATCCACCCGCCCGTTCTCCACACCCTATATCGAGCTCTCCGAGCATCCTCCCCCACTTCACCTGCTACTCCACCCCTCTCCTCCTCACCCAACACACAAACGCACACCGTCTTCCCACTGCATTCACCCCCACGCCCACTTTGCAAGTGATGCAAGCACTGTTGCTCTCCTGTTTGCCTATACTGTAGCAATTAAAGTGGCCTCAGTTGAGAAACACGTTACACAACGCACACACACAACACAGCTGCCCTATCTGTGAATGTCAATGGGTGAACACTGAGGACCGGTGGGGCATCATTAATGCATCTGTCATGATTTAGTCATCAGCTGACTAACTTGTTTATGCCTTCGTTGCTGAAAAACAAACACACTTAAACACACTGCAGAAACGCACACCGAATGCTGAACTTAGGTGATACGCTTTGCTATCAGTCGGCTGCTTACTGTGTTGTGAGTCATGTGTGTCTCTCGGTGCTCTGACACAAACCTGAGTATGAACCTGGTCGTGGAGACTGTGGTGACAGCTGTTACATGTTCCACCTACAATGTAATTTGTTATCTGGGCAGGCAGATAGCCCACACGCACACTCATCGGAAACATACGGTAGCCGGATCCATTTATTAATTTTGACAGATGTAGTGTGTGTTGAGTATGCAAATACAGTGCCTATAAGAAGTACTCACCCCCCTTGGAGGTTTTCCCTTTGATTGCTTTTTATACACTGAATCATGGTCAATTTAATGTGGTTTTTTGACAAGACTTCAAAAAAAATAAACCTTCCATGCCAATGTGGACATGGATTTCTACAAAGCAATGTCAGTTAATCAAACATATGGAATGTAAAATTAATGATTCAACACATGTGCAGCCAACTGGTGCTAGAAGTCACACAATTGGCGAAATGGAGATCATCTGAGTGCAGTAAATGTGTCTAAAGTAATTGTAGTATCAGACTAGACACTATGTTTATGGACACCAACATCATGATGTGAAACATGGCGGTGGCAGCATCATGATGTGAAGCATGGTGGTGGCAGCATCATGATGTGAAACACGGTGGTGGCAGCATCATGATGTGAAGCATGGTGGTGGCAGCATCATGATGTGAAGCATGGTGGTGGCAACATCATGATGTGAAGCATGGTGGTGGCAGCATCATGATGTGGGGATGCTTCTAGGCAACAGGCCCTGGAAGGCTTGTAAAGGTAGAGGGTAAAATGAATGCAGCAAAATATAGAGAAATCCTGGAGGACAACCTGATGCAGTCTGCAAGAGAACTGAAGCCAAAGCTACAGAGATTTTTAAGACAAAAAGGTGAATGTTGTGAAGAGCCCAGACCTCAATCCAATTGAGAATTTGTGTCTGGACTTGGAAAAAGGCTGTTTACTCACAATCCCAGAGCAACCTGACGGAGGTTGAGAAGTTTTGCAAAGAAGAATAGGGTAAAATTGCAGTGTCCAAATGTGCAAGGCTGATTGAGACCTATCCACACAGGCTAAATGCTATAATTGTGGTCAATCTATTAAATACTGACTTGAAGGGAGGAATATTTATGCAATCACTTATTTTATGTTTGTTAATTTGACATATTTTGTAGAAATGTATTTTCACTTTGACATAAAAGTCTTTTTTGTAAATTCTTGTTTAAAAAATCCAAATTATATTGACCATGATTCAAATTCAAATTCAAATTCAAATATTTTTATAGTCACTGTATGGGGGTCAGACAGATCCACTGCGTATGCACTTTTACGTGTATGTTGACATGCTCTTGCTGATGAGCGTCGGTCTGCCTTCCAGTGTTTTCATATCCAGAATAGTGAATATGTGTCCCCACTTTTACTGCAAAGGTCGGCCCAGTACGCTCTGGCCTACATGTACATTTCACATCCTGCTTAGGATGTCAGTCAATGTAGCTCTCATCGGCTTATGCTGACAATATGCAGGATGTGACAGGTATTTCTTGCTTGCTTCATTGGCTCCTTTAAACTTGGTGACAGCTAGTCAAATGGCTGGACAGCTATGCGCACTCATCTGTGCCGGTCCATGAGTGTGTATGTGTGTGTGTCTGTTTAAGCAGCTTTCACTGTCAAGGAGTCTAATAACTGGCAACAAGCAGACTCGGGTCATTGTTTAAAATTCTTCTTAAAATATTAATTTATTTGATGGATGGACTGGCCTAACGTGACCGCTGCCTCGCTTTCTATCTCGTGCAAGTTGAGGGAGATTTAGGACATTGCGTCATCGCCTAAAATTGCCCAAATGCATTGAAGTTTAGAGGCCAGTCCTCCACAGGCAAAAATTACCTAAACCTCTTGTTATCTGCAGGCCCAAGGGAGAATAAGTCGCAAAAACAAAACAAACTATTTACTGCTCAATCTCCCTCTGGTTAACGTTGAACAAAAGGGCCCCTTCCCTAAGGCTTTTCAAGGTTAAACCCAAACTGCAGCCACCCCGATATTGCCCGAGGATGACTGTTGGCTGTGCACAGTCCAGTGAGCATGTCCGACCTGTCTGTCAGGTGTTTGTGCGAAAACATCAATGCAGACAAACAGACATATCCCTTGGGGCATTTGACTAAGCCAAGTCAATCTGACTCAGCCCCATAGCCCCATAAAGGGCTATTTTGGACAAATGTCAGGAAGCAGTTTGTGTGTGTTGGTCAAATGTTTGCGAGTTTGTTGTTTCCCCTGTCAAACAGAGGGAGATTGTTGTTCGGGATGACAACACTGACCTCTCCTCACACCGCTGACCTCTTCCCTACCTTTATTTGGCAACACAGCTCAGTGTGAGTTGTGAGACGGATTAGATGTACGCCGCCCCGTCCTCCCTCAACCTACAGAATGTCACTCATATCAGCCGCCACCATTTGACGTGTAAAAATAACTTCTTCTTCGCATGCTTTTCTGTCTTCTTGAGTCCTTCTCAGACACTTTCCATCTTTCTTTTTTTCACTCTTGTCTCTCACCATCCCCCCTCTCTCCATGCATTCATCTTAGTCTGACCGTGCTGTGAGGAGTACGCAGTTGTTCCTGTCAATAAAAATAAAAAAACACAATATGGATTTCTCCAAGGCCGGCCCCAGATGAAACATATGAAGATTGATATGTACATTGCTTATTGGTGACAGTGACGTTTTGACTGAGGTTACTTTTAGTAGCGGCGCACAGCAGCTAGAAAGGACACACATCAAGTGGAGGTAGACTCGTGAAGCCGGAGAGAGTCATTTATTTCAGCATCAGGCTTCTGGCTGATGCACTGACAAGTCTCTCCTCTGAAGGATTGACCTAGCACAAAATTAAATTCCTCAAATGAACATATCAAGCTGTAAGATTGTAAATGAGCACCGCAGGGGTTCACTTGACTGCATTAATGAAACTATTAAAGACCCAGGGGGGATTCAATGTAACGTATATGACTTACCCTTATGGATATAAATAATCACCTCCAGAAACACTGGTGAGAAAGATCTGTCATAACATTACTTTTATACACAACGTTCTTGCAAATGATTCACCAGGTCGTGCCCCCTGAACAGCAACTGTTGCTCATAACTGGGCTTATCAAGCTCCGGATCTGTCCACATGTTGAAGCAGTGTTTATGCAGCTATAATTAGAGAGATACTCGCTGTCTCAGGCTTTAAAACAGTATTTTAAAATGAAAATAATCTCCATCCAGACCGTAGACTCTATACAAAAATTGTAAGACGTAGCCTCTGGTTTTGAAAAGTGACTTAATTGCTGAAGTGCCTTAAACCTGCACTCTTTCTAACAGCCAGTAGAGGGCTACTCCTCAAGTCAGATTGTATAGAAGTCTATAAGAATATGACTCCACTTCTCCCTTGATTTGCTACCTCATTAATTATTTTTCTAATGAATTCATGGTCTCAATTGCTAGTTTCAAGACTTTGTGAATACAGTATGGTGTTATCTTATAAATGGTGGTCCTATTTAGAGGGAAATGGCGATAAACAAGTCACTACTGTGCTTAATGTCCTCAAGTTCAAAGTCAGATAACCAAATGCCAAACTCAAGGCTTCAAAACAAGTCTACAAACCAATGGGTGGCGTCATTGTGCCTACGTCCATCCTTTATATACAACCACATGAGTGTTTTTGCATTGCTTCAGAAATAAATTCACGAACAGTGAGTACACATGTGCCAGTATAAATAGAAAGTAGTGGGTTGGTTGTTTAGTAGTAGAAAATGCTAAGAGGAACGACAGCAATTATGAAACGTAAAACCAGAAATCTCTTTGTTGGGATTGGTGACAAGGTGGAAACACTACTGAAAATATCACGACTACAAGGTGGTAACAGCGGCGGAAAACATAGATTGGGTGTTGTTGTCACATAATAGGGAATAAAACGTGACTGAAACGCTAGTTATAAACATAGTGAATAAACATAGTGAATGTTATTTAAAAAATAAATAAAAAATTTATTAGTGTGGATGTAGCCTCAAGCGTTTGGAGGGTGGTGTCTTTTTTTATACACAACTGTTGGGAGTTATATGATAACTCCCAACAGTTGTGACCTCGTGTTTCTTTCCAGAGGTAAATGGCATGTCATTAACTAACTGCATTATTCAGGTTACTTTAGGAGAAAACCTATTCAGGTCTGAAGCACAATGCTGGAGCTTACATGCAACCGTATCAGAGATTAGTTTCTCCTTAACCTCAAGTCTTTTTTTCTCAAGTTAATATTAATCATAGTGAAAATTAAACCCATTAAAAAGTATAAATCCGACCGTTGGGCTGCTGTCCAAATAGGTTATTCTATCATAAACATCTAAGTTATGTTGGAAATACTTAAATTTTAATTCCATTTTCATTTACAATACACTACTACACTATTGTTAGCTGTCTCTACACAAAAGCAGAACAACATTGTTCTTTTATTTCCATGTCTTCTACATGGATCACCAGCCAGTGCGGGCTTTTAGCCTTCGACATGCAGCTTTAGTCTCAGTGTTTTCGCATGATATCATGTATGTAGCCATCATATTAATATTTAACCAGCTTTTACAGGGTTCTCGTTTTAGCCGGATATGTTGAAATGTCTGCTGGAGAGGAGACATTTTAAATCATTTAATGTGGTAGTTTAGCGTGAGTTTACACAAAGGACCTATTTTTTTTCTCTCAAATAAACAACCGCTATCACTGTAAACTGCATATTTGCTGTGCTAGAATGGAAAGCTTTAAATGTATATCAACAGTATATCAGTAACTAAGCAAAATATTGAATCACTTAAACCTATTTGAGAGAATGGAGATCAAACCCACCCACACTAAACTGATTCTGACCCTCTGAATTTAATTAAATTGATGTTCAAAACACTTAAAACCAGATTTATACGATGTCTGAAAAGATAAAATAGTCACAGCATCCTGACAGTGTTTTTTCTTGTTGCCCGGCAAGATCATCTGAAAAAATAACCAGGAAAAAAACACTCTTATGCAGCAGCTAGGGGTTAATTTGTCACTCCCACAATACTCTCCGCACTCCATGATGCTAAATGATTTGAATATACATTTTATCACACAGTTAGCACAGTCAAATGCTGCGTTTGCTGCCTTTGCAAGGCGCTCTCTTTCAGCAAAGCGATATGTAGTCTCAGCAGTCATCTCCTATACCTCCTCCTCTCGGTGAAAGGCTTACTGCTGTCTCTCTCCAGAGAGGAGGATGCTCTGCGTTGTGCCCTCCACCATTTTAGACTGGCAGATGAAACGGCGCAAGGAGCTATCTCTCTCTGCATGTGCCGACGCAGGGAAGCACAGCGAAAAAGAGGCAGGATTTTTTTTTTTAAAAGGGAAAGAAGCAGCACGGAGGGAAGAAAAGAGCAGTGTGACTGAAAGACAGAGAAAGAGATTCGAGCCAGTCTGAGGTAAAGCATCATAAAGCATTATGTCATTTTCAGCTGGTTCACATCAAACAGTGCCTCTTGTTAAGTCCTTCAGTGCCCATTTAGTTAATAGAAAAGGACATTACTTTAGAGAGTAGTTTTTCTTTCATCAATTTATAATAGCTTAAAATGAAACAGCAAGAAAAAGCTGTAGGAGACTTTCTTTTTGAAGACCCTTCTGTTTACAAAGTACCTAACAGAGTATAAATTATGATATAATCTCATAAAAAGTGAAACATTTGACCTCCTGCTCATGCTACAGGAAAAAAGGCAGTGGTTTACCAAAGTTAGTAGGATCCATCCTCTGGGGACCATGAAAGTCTGTACAAAATGTAATTGCAATCCACTGAATAGTCATTAAGATAGTTTAGTCTTGACAGAAGTAACTACGATGCACTTTTACAGTTTATAATGATAAAATATTTTAGTCTTGACTGAGACTACTTGAGATTTTCTTTTTTTGAAGACCATTCTGTTCACGTAGTACCTAATAGAGTATAGCCAATATTGTCGAGTGATTATTAAAGAGCAAGTCACTACTAAAAGGAGAATTTTCCTTTCATGAAGTGTCTTCTGACATTTTCGGAAACAGTGACTCAAAATGTAGAAGACGGTTCCAAAACAAGTGAAATGGCTACAAACTAGATGTCTAACTAGGTCTTAATCATATGTTCCATTAGGGCGACCCTGATTGGGGTATTTAGGCTGTGAATAAAGTGCTATGAGCAGAAGTGGCACCAACTGAGAGAAAGACTGTGATTACTGTAATCAAGACTTTTTCACTGAGAGGAGAATACAGAGAAAGAGGAGGAGAGAGTGCATACTGCAACCTCCACAAGCGAGGATAGAATATTATAATATTTGATCATATAGGCTCATGCATATGCTTATTCTACAGCTTCATATGTATGCATGAAGGCTGTTTTGACCCCCACATAAACATCTCTGTCTACAAAGGGCTCAGTTTGCACCAGACAATCCCCAGGCCAGTCTGTGTCTCTGTAAGCTTCCGGAGTATTTACGCATTCCTACTTCTGCCAGTGACAGCGTGTATTCGGCCGAGTATGAAAAAGCTCCTTCGATTGGGGTTTTGTAAGTAAGTGCCGAGGGCCTCCCCCACAGTTCCTCCTTCCCCCCCCTTTCCATCGCTTTCTCTCTGCTTCTTCTTCTTCTACATCTCTCTGTGGATCCGGCTCATCCTGGGCCTGATGGGATCGCCCCCACTATCACCATGCCTTTCCCCCCTATGGTTGTGGGTCGGTACCGGCCTTGGTAATTGATCCCTCTGGGCCCTCCAGGCACATCCAACAGTGGGTTGAACAGAATCACCACTAAGAAGACAGCTGCTCGGCCACCCCAGACAGGCCGAGAGAAAAGGGAGAAAGAAACCCTGTTGCTTGCTAACCATTAGGTCTGTCTGCCAGCGTCTTTCTAGAGGGAGCCAAGTCAGCACATCGCCTTGGCTTGGAAAACTCCATGTCCTCCATTTTGGGAAGCTTGGAGAGATGTTGTGACTGTTAGCGGAGAGGGAGGCGAGAGGAACTGACAAGAAGAACAAGAAAGCCTGTCTTTCTAAGTTCTTATCAACAGCCTAGGAGCTTGTGGGATTGATCTGCAAAGTGAGCAGTGTTGCTTAAACTCAAAGCCTCTGCTAGCCAGTGAAAGAGTTCCTGTCGTGTTTCAGCACAAGTGTCAACGCTGCTCAGTTCAGGAGCTTCAGGCATTTCCATTCTGCAAAAAATAAGGTATTTGAGGTTATGAAGCAGGAATTGATAGCAAGCTTGTGTTTGCACCATGAGAAGCAGGTTTATTCTGACATGCAGGCTACAACAAAAAGCACACATGCAAGGACAAAACATGTGCACCCACAGCGAGGTTCAATTTTCAGAAAAGCAAGTTTGTCCAAAACATCTACTTTCCAGGAAACTGAAAGTGAAAAAAAGACCTCTTTTTTGATGCGTTTGCCAAATAATCCAGAGGGTTTTCAATAGTTTATTTAGCTCAAGGAATAGAAGGAAGAGAAAAAGAGAATTTTCTTACAGTAACTCATCAGATCTGAAAAATTTAAAATCCCCAGTTTTGGAGATACTCGGTTCTTACTGTACAGTCGTTCTATTTACTTTCATGATACAACAAGAGTCTACAGCCACAGTAGAGCGTGAGTAATGTAAAGAGTAATGTTAGCATGACGATAGTTCTTAAGGAAATGTAACGCCAGAGTCTGAAAGATCCTTCCTCTGAGGACCATGAATGTCTCTACAAAACTCAGACTCATAAAATGTGAAAACGTTGACCTGCTCCTGGTGCTACACGGAAAAAAGTTAGCAGACTCCATTCCCTGGGGACCATGAATGTCTAATCAAAAAGTAAAAACTTGACCTTCTGCTGGTGATTAAGAATACAGGAAGTATTAGCAGGCTCCATCCTCTGAGGACCATAGGATATAATCTTACAAAAAGTACAAACTTTGACCTTCTGCTGGTGCTTTAGTGGTTCACTAAACTTAGAAGGATTCGTCCTCTGGGAACCATCATTACCTCTACAAAATTGCAATATAATCTAATAAAATAATAAAAGTTTGACCTGCTGCTGTTACTACAGGAAAAAGACAGTGGTTCAACAAGGTTTGCAGGCTCCATTCTCTGGGGACCATGAATATGGCTACAAAATTGTGATACAATCTCAGAAAAAGTGAAAACTTTGACCTTCTGCTGGTGCTATAGTGGTTCACCAAAGTTAGCAGCTTTCATTCTCTGAGGACCATGAATGTTTCTACAAAATACAATGTCAGAGAAAGTGAGAATTTGACCCTCTGTTGGTGCTACAGGAAAAGCACAGTGGTTCACCAAAGGTAGCAGGATCTATCCTCTGGGGACCATGATTGTCTCTATAAAATTACAATACAATCTCAGTAAAGGTGACAAAATTCAACCTGCTGCTGGTGCTACAGGAAAAATGTAGGAAAAGTTAGCAGATTCATCCTCTGGGGACCATGAAAGTATGTACTAAATTCCATGGCAATCCATTCAATAGTTTGGGATTGGGATATTTTAGTCTTGGCAGAAGTGGTGGACAGACTGACCAACACTGTACTTCCTATGGAACATTAGCAAACATGACATTTAACTAAGATGCACTTTTACAGTTTATAATGTTAAATGATGAATAGTTTAGACTATAAATCAAAATAATGAATTAATGGTTTATGAATTATTCATTGGCTTCTTTTTTTTAATTCATTTTATTACTTAACAAACCACCGAAGGAACACCGGGCCTCTTTCTATTTTCTTCCATGTGGGCTTCTTCTACGCAGAACCAGACCCTGTTTTCCTCCCACGCTCCTATATTTAACACTAGAACACATTCAACACTAAACAGATTCCTTCTGACATACACAAGCACTAAACAGCTCTCAGTGCTTCAGACAAAATCCAAATAGGCACATTATTAAGACAAATTTGATCATGGTGGCGGTGATGGTGGTGTGACTGTGTATTAATCAGGAATAAACAAAAATTGAAAATCTGCATCCTTGAGCTTGATAACCAAACCGCCTTCCCCCTCTCCCTCTCTCCCTTCAGGCTCTATGACGCGACAAGAGTCCCCCTCGACACTCTTGCACTATGGAGAGCATTGATGACCCCTTGACAGACAGCCAAAATCCACCTACCAACACCACCACCACCACCACCATCACAACAGCTCCACCTTTACCCTGGTCCCGCAAAGGCAGGAAGCAACACAAGGGCCTTATGGAGGCAACAAGGTACAACAGAAACCCCCTAAATCTAGTTTGGCAAAGGAGATCTTGTCTGTTAACCGAATGTCTTAATAAATACAGCCAATATTAAGGGTTTATCAGGACATAAGCTGCAGTGGAAACATGAAAACAACACAAAGCACGGACTCACATGTGCACACACATAAATCCAGATACAATATAAACTGTCTGCTTGTTTGATATCTCTATTTGGCTTACTCATTTCTCCATAAGCTCAGGATTTCCCCAGTGCGTGTTTAACCAAAGAAAATCCATGTGCGCAGCAAAATCAGTAAAACCCCCGACGGTTTATTTTCAGCCCGCTTTATTGGCACGCCTCGTATATTGTCTTTAAAGTATTGTGTCAGATGGCGTCGGTGCGCTCAAATAAAACAAGGCGCCGGGCAGACTCTGATATTAATACATGTGATTGGGAAATAGAGAGTAGCCGCGTAGTAAATTTAACGTACAGCGTCGTAAAAGGGATGAGGCCAAAGTCATAAAAAATGCCCACTCTCATGGAGTTTTCGGGAAAACCAGGCTCCGTCCGTTGGTCAATATTGTCAGCGTTTATGGCCCGTGTTATAATTTGCTTTTGAGGAAAAAATCTGATCCCGCTGCTTCTCCAGTCCAGACGGCGAGCCTTCAGTAGATTTGAAACTATAAATAGCACAGGGTGGAATGCAGCCGGTGAACTCCGCAGAGCGCAGTGCATCAAAAAGAAGATTATTGCCTATTTACTCACAGAAAAGGCCATCTAAGATTGGATTTGAACATTTGATCCCTTAATATAGAGTAGAGAGGAACATAATGCTATATCGCCTGCAATCATCTGATCTAATACAGTGGCATGTAATACAGTAGCTCTCACTGTAGGAGCAGATATAATCTACACAACTCGATCTATTGTGCTGGCATCTAAAACAAATCAGTAGCATTTTGTTGTTCGTGCCTGACGCCTCCGTGGTTAAATCTGTTCTAATGTTCCCTCTTGAGCATTAAGTTCCTGATCATATTGTAGAATGCAGATAGTGAACTGTGTTTGCTTTGATGTGCTGATGAAATGCAGTATGAAAGGGCTGATAATGACATAACACCCCAGATAGCTTTGAACTCTCTCCTAATGTGGAATGGGGCCCGGCGTCTGGAGGCCCGTGCATACATGTTCGTGTATTTTCATCTCGGCATCTTGCTTCGGGCGCTATCCAACTTCACAGCATGTAATGAGCAGTTTCCTGTCCCTTATTAACCTGTGGATCAGCCCCAACCTACGAGTTCACGTATGAATATTCATCGGGAGCGCCATTGTGCTCGTTTTGCGTGCTACAATCTAGAAGCGAGTACGCGAGACTTAACATCAAACGGCGAGGCCAGAAACGAATATTAGAAGCGAGTACGGCGAGGTGACGCAAAAAAAAAAAAAGCAGAGGCACTTTACAATGATGGATTAGCGAGAAGGCTTTACTCCATTAGCTGGTGCTGCAGAAACACCTCGTCTTCTTCGGCAAAAATCATTTAATCGCACATCAATTAATCAACCGCTTGAGATCCTGCATTATTCACATCTATCAGTGTCTCGGTGTAGAGTTTGGAGAAGCAAAGTAGGTCGGTTTTCTTTCATGCGTTCACATGTTTCTCCGAGGGTCGCGGCGCGGTGACATTTTGAAGGGAGTCAGAAAGAGTTCGCACAGAGAGGGAAAATGTCAAGCCGGGGCCATATGTTTGGCTGCATTTCACTCCCGCAACTCCCAGCTGGAGAGCGACTCCATATGCATTGTGAATACAGTTTTCTTTAGCTTGAACAGATGCAGCTGCTTGCACCTTCACTCGAGTGCACACAACAAACGCATTTCTACATCAAAGCGCTCCGGCTCGGCCTCGAGACGGGAGGCCGCCACGTAACGTCCCTGAAATCAAATGTTTTCCTTGTCCTCGATCGAAAGCGCTGCCGGGAACATATCGATACGCGTCGAGTGGATCGCCCACCCGCTCCATAACAAGAGGAGCCTGCACAAATTGCACATTAACACAGATGGATTCTGTCCACGACGCTCCCTTCTGTTACTATGACACCTCCAGCAGTTATCAGTCTCACTCGACAGTCTAATTCCCTTTCTATTGGACGGCTTGTTTGAACAGCCAGACCACTGTACTCAAAGTTTGTCCAGCCAGACCACTGCTGCTGCTGCTGCATCGCACTTCCCCTCCGACTCCGCATTCCTCCGGCGTCAGAATGCAAAATATTCGCTTGCTGTTATAAGATATAAAATGGAGTAATATGGTGGTTTCCTGATAAACCTGAGGTAATAATCACCTGGGGCCTGTGAATTTTATTCATAGGGCAAATTCATCTCGTATTCATCTGACATTCGTTCCCTTTTTTTTTAATAGAAGGCTTGCATTTCCCTGAGATGAGATTTGTGTGCGAGATTTATGGGGAACCATTTGCCACAGTGTGGGTGTGAGGAGAGAGGAAAAAAAGAGAGAAGAACATAGAGCGAATATAAGAAAATTACCATGGCAGACACAGACTATGCAGCAGCTTGCATAAAACAAGACCGCATCTATGCCTTTAATTCATTTGCATTGCATTTTTTTTCCCCTTCTTCCACAACAATGTTTCTATGCAGTGATTGTGCCCTCCTTCCATTTTATCTCCTTGAACACTCTGTGTAATCTCCCTTGGCCCACTAGGAGGCACTAAAAGAGGGAGGCTGAGCTCACACTGGGATCAAACACCTGTTTTGGCAGCGGTCACTGTCAAGCAGTTAGCGCAGTCATGGCCCTGTTTTAAGCTGCGTTACCTCTGGGTCATTTCATGCCCGGCTCCAACAAAACCATGACATTATCTCTATGAAAACCTGAGCTCATCGAGGGTTTATTATTCCCAGAGCAGGAGACATTGTCATCTGTGATACATGCTAGTACTCCATCCAACACCTGCCCCTTTCATGGCAATTTGCACCCTGTGAAATCATCAAGAGTTCATTATTATGAATTGAGCTTCAGTGGCGATGCAGCAGTTCTTGGAAGGCGTCAGCACCTCCATCAAGTTGGATGTGTGACTGGCGGGGGCCAGATGGTGGGGAGGCTTCCAGATTTGTCTTCCTGTGCTAGATTAATTGTTTCTCAGGCTCTGCACCACGAGACCGCCTTTGTTATTGGTTACACCCGCTGAAGAGTTCTAAATATTTGACTCGCAAAGCACTTTTATGAGGCTACCAGAGTGCTGTAATTAACATCCCTCATTGTGCTGAGGAGCAATAGGTGCACATAAACATGGCACAGAATGTAGCAGCGATACCCTGAAAAAGATCCCTTTTCTTTTTTAAAGAATAGTTTCACATTAAGAGCCTTATTTGCCTCCTTGCTGAGGGTTTAATAAGAGGATCAGCCGCTCTCATATCCTTTATGCTTAATGTGATGCTACAGCTGGCAGCAGGTTAGCTTTGTTTAGCATAAAGGGGGGGAACAGGATGAAAGGTGCACTTTGTTTTTGGTACAGACTAAACAAATGAAATGTTATACAATGGTTGTTTTTTTTAATCCATACAAAAAGTGTAAAAATGAAGATTCACCCTCAAAAAGAGCTAATTTTGCAGCTTTCCCCTGTTTTCAGTCTTAATGCTATGCTCCAATGACTGGCTGCTATGTGTGGCTTCACATTTAAAGACCCCCATGATTTACTTAATGACTGCAGAGGGATTTTAATGCACAGTAAAGAGAGTGGTGTCAATCTTCTCATCTAACTATAAAAATGAGCATATTTCCAAAAGCAATACGTGGATTGACCAAGAAGTTATGAGACCATGTCTATAACAATCAAAATTATACCTCATTTAATTTGTCTTCCTGTGCAGCGATACTCGGCTCCCAGTGCTCCAGCAAGGCTTGTGATGCTCCTTGGGTGGTGTAAACATGGAAAGCACCATCTATAAAGAAGAAACAGTGAACCTTAAACTTAAATTTACTTTAAGTGGAAGAGAAATACATGCTAATTAGCTTTGTTGCAGAATTAGATGAGAAGACTGATGCCACTTCCATACTTAGCTTAGCTTAGCATAAAGCCTGGACACACAGGGAAGCTCTGTATGAAGGTAGCAAAACCTGCCTCCCTAATGCTAATCTGTCATTTTTAAACTGTAACATCCTCATCAGTGAGCTTTTGAGATGCTGCTAAGTAGTTTGTTACCTTTTGACAGAGCCAAGCTCACCATTTTGTTCCACTTCCAGTGTTTTTGCTAAGCTGAATTCATGTAAATACACAAGAGTGGTGTCAATCTTCTTATCTAACTCTTAGCCAGACAGCAAATAGACATATTTCAAACTTTAAAAGGAGAGAAAATAATACTTATTAGAAAGAGCAGGCACGTGTAAAAACAGCAATGAAAAAGTCAATACTGCATATATGAATTGTTAAATGGCAAAAAACTGCTGTAATATTTTCATTTATACAGTGTTTTTCGAAACACAAAGTGCTTATTATACAGGCTGTATAAAGAAAATGCAAATAGGCTGAGTCATTAAAGTGATTTTTGTGCACAAATACACTTTCAGAAATTTCTCTCAGGAGCTGAGAGTGACGGCGACTGCATGCTAAAGCGGTGATCTCATGTTTGCTCTGTTCTCGTTCGTTCACAGGTCTCATAACACAGCCAGGGACGGGAAAACCAGGGAGTGACTGTTTGAGGGAGTGTTCCTCCCCCCTGGACACTGGATAAACTGGCTATAAAACACTTCCTATTTCCTGTGGCCGGCTCCCTCCTGCTATCTGTCGTCGGGTCAACATGTTGCGTCCACCTCCTCTCCACTGTATCTGCCTGCTCTGTGAAATTAGCAGCACCTGCTCGTGCCACGGAGGAATCGGGACACCTTAAAATCCCACGAGTGGTTCTTTTTTGCCTCATCGGAAGTCCACCGTTTGGAGCTGCTAAACCGCAATTAAACAAGGGATTCCCCGCGTCTCTTCTCCTAGACTCTAGCGCAGGAGTTGCAGAGGGATAGACGGGATCATTTACAGACCAAACCCTGTTGCTTCTCGGACCATCTCGCGAGGCCGTCAAAAAAAACTGAGCGCTCTCTGCTGTGAATAGGCCTTCTGCTGGAGTAAACCTCCCATATTTTTATAGACCAAAGAGCAAAAACAACAAATATGATCATTGTGACGGAGAGGACCATCTGGCAAAGACACACGGAGACTTTGCGGACATGATTCTTGTGTCGCCGCCGACCGCCGACTGCCCACACGGAGACACAAACCGAACCTTTTGGGACCCGGTGGCATACAATCAAAAGGAGTACTTTTAAAACTTTCCAGACTTTTTTTTTTCCTCAGACTAAGCCCACCACTGTATTTTGGAACTGGAAGATATAGGTACTACATACGTATAACTGTGTATCAAAAAAATCTGATTTGCATTTTTCAGTAGCTACGGTTGGGACATCTTGCAGGAAGGATTGTCGGGTTGAAAAAGGAATCATATCAAAGAGATGATAAATATCTACAGAGAGTATAAATGCTGTTGAGTGTGACGATGAAGGAGTAAAGAAATGTCATTAAATGTATTTTGAAAGGCCCTAAAAAGTTATATATTTAACAGTTTTATATGTTGTACCTTTGTAGAGAAGCTTATTGGACTTAAAAATGTGGTCACAATGGCAGTTTAGTAGGATGTGAACAAATGCTGTTGTTCTCATTACTGCTGGCTCGTAGTCCCAGGTTTTTCTGTTCACACCTCAGTAGCCGCTTTCTTTTCATGGTCATCTACAAGTCACTTGTCTATCAGAAACCATTAATGGAAAAAAAAGGAAAGTGACACAATTTACCGAGGACTGATCTGCAGCCAACTGAACATTGTAAATCTATGGTAGTCAGTGGAAGCCATTGAAAATCTGCTAATTTGCTATGATATTGTATTGTACACGGTGTGGAATACTGACTCATTTCCTCTCTATGGGTTTTGATCTCTTAATTTATTTTTGTGCTTGTGTTTGTTCGCACAAATCCAGCCTCTCTCCGCCGGTTGACGAGGAATACAACGAGGAGAGGAAGAGTGAAAAGCAGAGGAAGCATTGCAGAAGTATTAGAGTCATTTACATACATTTTTTATCATGAAATATTTTAAGAATAAATTAAATACATGAAAAGAAACGCCCCCTGCAAATGGAGATGGTCTTGGTGTTCAAGGTCATCAAAGGGAAGTTCAATTGATCTCACTCTGGTCTTGATGATTGAAAAAGAAGAGAGTTTTCTTTCCCAGGTAATCAGGTGGGTTTATGATCACATCGTTTCTGGGGTGATGTCTTACGAGGCTCGGTGGGGAAGTATTAAAAAAAAGCATCAAAGCAACCTCAGTCACAAGTACTGGGATGCACTTAGTCAAGGTTATTCCTGAGCTACACCACTGACTTACTGGAAGAGATGCCTGGTGCATAAGTATGAAGGTGGGGGTTGCTGGAAATAAGCACTCATCTTATTTTTGCATATGTTCTGGAAAAAATGTTTGCATTTCTTAAAGACCCCCTCCGGTAAAAATCGCATTTCTCTACCTTGTTAGCATGTCCATATGGTGTGTTTTTTTAACATGCTAGAAAACATTATGAGTGGAATAAGCACCATGGCTGAGCGCTTCCACCTTGAAACTGAAGTGTACTGATGACAAAGACAGACCAAGTTTAATATGTGACAAACACAAAGAACCACTTCAGTAAAGGACACAATGGTGTAGAGTTAAATTGAAGTCATTTTAAGGCAGGACGGGATTATTTAAATGGAAAAACTAACAGGAAATGTACAGACGTCTGCCTACTGAAGGAAGGTGATCTCAAGACAAGGAATATAATGTTTATCTGCGGTTACTGTGGAGGGTGGCAACACTTTATAGGCTGCAAGATGCTCTAATGCTCAAGTGCAGATGAAATTTTCAAGTCCACGCCAGAGTTGAGTGCAAATCACTACTACAGCAACATGCACAAAAACAGAATGTGCAACTAACTGCCACTTATGCAGTTCTGGTAGCAAGTTAACATTAATTCATTTCATCCATCCATCCATTATCTATACACCGCTCAATCCTCTGTAGGGTCGGGGGCGGGGGGCTGGAGCCTATCACCACCGACTCGGGCGAAGGCAGGGGACACCCTGGACAGGTTGCCAGTCAATCACAGGGCTACACATACAGACAGACAACCAAGCACACTCTCATTCCCACCTACGGACAATTTAGAATCATCAAATAACCTCAGAATGTTTTTGGACTGTTGGAGGAAGCCGGTAAAAACCCACGATGCACAGAGAGAACATGCAAACTCCACAAAGAAAGATCCCAGGCGAACCGGGGATCTTCTAGCTGTGGGGCGACGGTGCTAACAACCGAGCCACCATGCAGCCCCTAATTCAGTTCAATTCCCTCAATCCCTGTACTGTGAAATTCTTCCTTTGCTATCCACAACGAATGCCAAACAATGTAAATCTAAGTACAAAATAGACAAAGAAGATTAAATAGGGTTAGGGTTAAAAAAAAAAAAAACTTACGTGCAATAGTCAGCAAGTATGTGCAGTTACCATAACATGATGGGAATGCTACATAACATGAGGCATATAAGCAATGATGCTACCAGCACCACAGTATACAACAAATTCTCCCAACAGTTGAGCTGTTTGGGAGAGGTTAACCAAGAGTGCACGTTCAAAAACCACCTTAAATTTGTTAAAAGTCAAGAAGAAGTCAACTCGAATTACAGCCATGAGGTTTTAAGGCTCAATCGACCAGTGTATTTGCAGCTTACATCTTTATCTATCCAAACTTGTATAATATATGTAGTTAAGACTATGAAGGAATTTAATATTTGGACACCAAATGTGAAATATGGTCGGAGTTATGTCGAGAATAGTGCTTTTGAAGATGACCTTTGAATTTTGGGAATAACACATCATTACGTTCCAATTAGACGGTAGTTTAATTGGAGTTTGGTCATAAATAGCAAAGGAAGTTTGACCATAAACCTGGAGTCACAGTAACCTTTGATGACCAAAATCTAATCTGAGTAAATATTGTGCTGAATTTGAAGAAATTCTCTAAATACATCATGTTTACTAGAATGAGATGGACAGATGGGTGTACTAGCTGACAACCTACACCTCTGCAGGGGTAACAGTATGTATTATGTACTATTAACACCGATATGTCACTTTTTTGTTACTGAATTAGTATTACTAGTTACACCCTTGACCTAAACTACTAAAAGACAACAGTTTGCAATCAGAAAATTATAATTTTGAACTGTAATATTCAGTTTTCTTAAATTACAATGCTAGTAGCACCAAGTAGACCAATAATGGACATTTCTAGCAATTGGTAGAGCTTGTTTAAAAGATATATCTCTGAACGAAACCCTACATCAGTAACATCATCTAGAAAGATGCTCATACCTTTGGGTTAAGTGCAACTTAACGAATACTGTAAATATTAATGAGACAACTACTAAGGAAACTCAATTTAAAGAGAGATTATCATCTTTTGAGGGGACAAAAGGTAGACCGTAGTTCATCTCATTGATTTTTTTAATACAGTACTTCCCTCCCTACTCACTTATATTAGGTGTTCAAAGTATGATAAGAGCTCTGATGCAGGTGAGAGGAGTTCCATGCTATAAACAGTTGATAATAATGACAGAAAATCTCAGCAGCTGGAGGCATTAATCCATAGGAGCACGCAATTATACATCCCACTAAACTCTTTAATACACTGATGAACGCTGTCGTGTGGTTTTCCAATACAGTAGTCAAAGGCTATTGAGTTGACTTTGCAGGAAGACACCCGCAGTAATTATGACTGTAGCGCCAGGCCTGACAGTTAAGCCGAGCTCATTACGGCTTTGTTTTCAGTGTCGCTTAGGAATAGCAGTTTTAGCTTCAATATAGATAAATGAATTATTTCTATATATTTTACAGCTCCTATAGCACTTTAAGGTCCGAGCTGTTTCTACATGTGCTCCAGTTAAAGAACAAGTGAGTGAATAAATTGGTGTGTCCTTTAAAAACTATCCATCTCCAATACTGTTTACATAGTTCAGTGGGATTTTAATGCTTTATTTTAACCAAATATATAAGAAAATTGCAAAATCATCACACATGTAAGGTGCTTTGTTTGCACTGGACGGCATTGCAATAGTAATGCTTGAGATTCTGACCATACAATAGATGCAACAAATGAAATGCACTGTCATAGCAGTAAGATTCATCTGTGTGATTTTGTTACATAACAACTGGAAGCCAGTTATTGTCCAAAATACAACCTAACCGTCTAAACATCAAGCAGTTTCTTGCCCCTGTCATATTTTCATCACTGTGGGCTCATTTTCCCCTGCAATATAAAGTCCTGCACCTCTATGGAAACAGCACAACCATGACTAGAAGTGGAAAGAGCTCAAAAAAATGTCTTGGAATCAACATTTTTCCCAGTGCCCACATGTGTTAATACAAGAGAAAATGGTGACTCTACATACTATAGGTGTTTTACTACTAAAACACAGCCTGCAGTTCAATCCATGAATTTTTGTAATGTGACTGTTGGTTGCAGCTGTTTCGCTAAAGACTTCCCAATTGTGTTGATGACCCCAAAATGTTTTGCTTTTTACAAAATCTGGTTAGAGCTAACGCTTTATTTTTGGCATTTTCTTTTTAATAAGATGCGATTCTGTGGAAATAACACGCTTTTAAACTTAGATTTGGGTAAGTTTTCCAACACAACAGCATTACACAGACGAGTAGTTCAAGGAAAGTTGAAGCTTCGTCTTTTTATATTGTTTTTACAGATCCTGGCTCCAATAAACGGTGTAATTCTGCCAATTTCTTTGAAGATAACACACCTTTAAGAACTTCCTTGGGTTCAGAAGATTAAAGGAAGTGAGGATTTAGTGCTTAATATTACACGTAGTATCTAAATGTATATCTGAAAGGTGAAAAAGTCAAGTAAAAAAAAAAAGAAGAAACAGTTCATCACAGACTTTGAGTGGGTTTAAGCATAACCCCGGCACAGCTCCTGTCAGCACACATTTCCAGCAGCCAGGACGGGGAAAAAATAATTTTAGAGCACAATGCACACTGACACACAGTCTGCCACAGTGTTGTCAAGCTCCTCTAAAGTTGCCTGTTCCCTCTCTGTGACCTGAGAGCCAAACCATGTTGTGCACAATATCTCTATTATGGAGCAGCGCTGGAGCGGATATACACATCAGCAGCTCTTTAGATGTGAGCTGCACACTGGGGGGAGGGGGGAAACAGGACTATAGGCACTACCAGGTATATGCAGGTATTTGTTCCAAGTATCTGTTGCATCCTACATCACACCGCTGGGAATATGTGTGAACCTCCCCCCAAACAAGAGGCAGAAATCCTTCTGAATCTGCTCAGGAGACAAAGTCTTTTGATTCCAGAGTAAACACAGAGAAGCAAAGGTCTTAACCCCGGCTTCTCTGGTTAAATCCTGCTTTGAACCGGCGTGCTCCCCCCATACTTGACTTTTACTGGCTGGATCATCCTGTGAGGAATATCAGGAGATGGAAATGAGTTTTTTTTTTTTGTTGTTGTTGTAATTTCTCTACTGGCTACAGGATGGGGGAGGAGCGTTTAATTACATGAGATTGAATTCCAATAATCTGCACCACATCCTTGAGGTTTTTCTGACGGCGTTTAGAGTCATGCCTCTACACGTCCTAATTCGATTAGGGCAGGACAATGTGGGGTTTCCTGGAGCAACGACTATAAGCAGGTACATTCACAAAGGAGGCCTGCAGAGTATGAAGACGCGATTGGTGAGTCAGATTGGGCCAAATAATCTAGACTGAGTAGATTGGTGCCTTAGGTAACCGCTTTTTTTTATTTTTATTTTTTATAGCTTCAATGCTCTTTTCTTGGGGTTTCATGGGAGCGCACGAATCTGCTTTTGAATTCCTGCATGTATCCAAGTCTTTCACTGTGCAACGCCTGCAGAGACGAGGAGGGGAAAGAGCGTGCGAGGCTGCATGCTGCTCCACAGCCTGCAGTAAACCCTGAGGGTAAAAGATTCTCCCTCCCGTTTACAGCCCGGATAAATCTCCCTGAAATACCAATACTGCATCACGCTGCACAAAATATTATTATTTGCTTTGATGGATAACATTTACCTGCTAATTCAAATTTCATACTGTGAGTCTTTGTTTACAATATAAATCTAATTAAGTGCAGCCATCGCAGCACAAGGCGGATCGATACACAATATGGCCAACACAGCTGCTTACCTCACAAGGATGCCTTCCCCTGCCAATACTTTCGACCTATAAAACGGTTTGGGTTTTCTCAGCGCGGCCAATAATCTGTCAAGGTTAGGGCAACGAGAGACAAAACATTACCTCAGCGGGTGACACTAGAACAAATGATTAAACCGGAGTCATGTGGTTTAAAAGCAAGATTTCATTTATCATTTTATTTCCTTTAATGCCCAGTTTATGGACCCTTTTGTTATTACTTTATTAATTAAGAAGTAATGCTAATTAGCAGTAACAGTTTATGCTTTAAAGCTGCTACAATCAATATTTTTATTACTGATGGAACAAATTTAATTGATTATTTGTTGTTAAAATTGTAAAAACCAGGAATTAGCATATACATTATACAAGTGTCCACGAGTGTGAACAACCCAGGGGGAAAAGGGCAACTCTATAGACTATAGATGTTTTAATACAAAAACACAGCCTGCAGTTCAATCCTTGAGTTTTTGTGATGTGACTGTTGGTCGCAACCAAGTCACTGATGAGTTTATGATTGTGGCCATGAGCTCAGACTTTTTAGTTTTTAGTTGTGTTTTATTTTTAACCAAATTTGGGTAGAGCAAACAATTTATTTTTGGCATTTAAAAAAAAAAAAAAAAAAAGAGACGTGATTTTACTAAAATATCACAACTTTAAGCTTAGATTTAAGTATGTTTTCCAATTGAACAGCATATCACAGATAAGTAGTCACGTGGTTTTAAGGCAGGATTTCATTTGTCATTTCTTTTCCCTTTAACTGACAGTTTATGCGGGTTTGACCTTTTTGTTATTACTTCATTAATTAGGAAGAAATGCTAATTAGCAGTAACACTTTATGTTTTAAAGCTGCTACAATCAATATTTTGTTACTGATGGAACAAATTTCATTGATTATTGATTAAAAACCTGGAATTAGCATATACAACCTAAGTGCACATAGATGTTAACAATCCAGGGGGAAAAGGGCGACTCCATAGACTAGATGTTTTACTACTATAGCACTGCAGTTCAA
>OMNN01002351.1:0-11442 GCA_900302755.1 Chromis chromis | reverse complement strand
TACCTTAATTTTTTGTGATGTGACTGTTGGTCGCAACTGACTCACATGATTCTGGTAATGAGGTCAGAATTATTCTTATTATGATTTTTTACATTTTTACCAAATCTAGTTATAGCAAATGATTTATTTTTGGCATTTAAAAAAAAGAGACCTCATTTTGCTAAAAATATCATGATTTTAAGCTTAGATTTGGGTATGTTTTCCAACAGAACAGTATATCACAGATAAGTAGTTTAAAGACCATCAGGAAGTCTTACCTCACTAGGATGCCTTCCCCTGCCAATATTTTCAAACTATAAAACAGTTTGAGTTTTCTCAGTGTGGCTAATAAGACAAAATATTACCTCAGGGGGTGACGCGACAACAAATGATTAAACCAGAGTCATGTTGTTTTAGGGCAGGATTTAATTCATCAGTTCTTCACTTCTTCCTTTAATGGGCATGTTTGTAGAGGTTTGACCTTCATTTATTACTTTATTAATTAAGAAGTAATGCTAATAAGCAGTAACAGTTTATGCTTCAAAGCTGCTACAATCAATATTTTTATTACTGATGGAACAAATAACTATGATTGATGTGAAGGGGGTCAATCTCACAGAGAACTGTCATCCAGTTCTCCAGTTTCCTTCATCTCTCTGAAGCCTTTTAGCTTGTTTTAGGTTATTGATTTGATTTGGTTTTACAATTACCTTTGTTTTGTTGTTTTTTTTTTAAATTCAGTTTCATCGGTTCCACAGTAAGCAGCTGCTGTTGGCTCTGTTAAACACACTGTACGCCATCTGCTCGGCTCCAAATAGAGAGAGGAAATGCTAGTGGCTAACTGGTGGAAGTGGAGGTAAAACAGTATGAATGTGCAGCTGACAAATCTGCAGATTGTGTGATGCAATCATTGGCCAGGATCTGAAAAGAATGTTTCCGAATCAATGAAAGGAAAAACTGAGGCTGTTTGTACTAAAACTTTGCACCAAACATGAAACTAAAACACAAAAAATGACGTAACTTACTAAGCAGTGCCTTTAAAACCAAGCCTGACATTTGGCATCAGAAGCTTAATTAGTGTATGTAGTAGCTGTCCTCTCCTCTTGCTGCATTGACCGCCTTGCCGCTACGTGGAGTTTGACATGTGAAGTGAGGTTAAGCTCCAGAGCTTCGGGCCTGAGCTTTGCCTTTACTTCCCCTGATCAACCTCTCTGTGGTGGATGGTTCATTGTCAGCTGGGTGTTCAAGCTCCATTTAACTCTAACTAACTGCCTTTAGTCATTATCGCTGCTCATTAATGCTGCAGTGGTGCTGCTGAGCAGGCCTGAGAGCATCTGGGTGAGGTGACTGCACCATGTATAACTGTTAAGACTATATAGGAGCCGTGGATTTGCTTTTGATAGTTTTATTGTTACACAATTAATGGCTTGAGCATAATCCTAATAGCGTGTTATACGGAGGTTATTTGCGAATATAAAGCCTCATTAAAATGCAGACACCTGTAATCATCTTGAGCTAATGTTTATTTTTGTCTAAATAGGACATGAGCAAATCTTTGAAGCCTCACAACAAAGTCCTCTATGCCAACCAGGGGTACTGAGGTTTTTTTTTTCTGCAGTCGCAAGGGGGAAGCTACATGGAGGGCACACTAAACATAAAATATCATTTCATTTACAAAAAATAAAACATATTCTTATTTGTGTTAAGGAGGAAAATAAACAACCAAATACAAAATTACAGCTGCCTTCAACCATCAGTTGCAACACAACACTACATATTGAAAACAAGCAGAAAAGGTAAAATTTCTCAAATGAAAGGCAGGAATAGATACTTAAAAGTAATAGATATAATTGAAAACCTAAAGTAATATAAAGCTGGACAGTTAATTAACATGAACATTGAACAATGTGGGGAGGGCCAACAGTTTCAATGGGAGGGATTCACATGCACTAACGTGGACATACGGATTACTACACGATAACTTTACATAGAAGAGAGTTGTTTGCTGCTACGTTAAACATGTTCATGTTACTCATGCTACACTTTTAAATGTTATTGATTAACTGTTAGCCAAGCAGATGAAATAGCTAAAAGAGAGAACAGTTAGAAATGGTTAGCTTAAGTTAAACAGCTGAAATTTTCCAAAAGTAATGGGTAAACTGTTTATTTAGTTAGCTAAATGTAATAGATAAATGGTTTCCAATTGCTCAGCAGACTAAAAAACTGAAAATAGTAAGGAATAGAAAAAAATCAGGTAAATAGTTATATTGTTAGCTTAATTAGCAAAATGGCTAAAATTAGCAAAAAGTTCAGGCTCGGTAATGAATAAATAGGTCAAACAATTAATTAAAGGTAATAAATAAACAGTTGATATATTTAGGTCAAACTAAATTATATAGTTAGCTAAAGTTAAAATGCTGAAATTAGAAAACAACAACAACTAATGAGTAAACAGTTGAAATATTCAGAATAAAACCATGAATACAGAGTTCACATAATTAGCTAAAGGTAATAAATAAACAGATGAAGTTTATAGGTCAAACTAATGAATGAACAGTTCATTTAATTACCTAAGAGCAATAAATAAAGCTTTGAAATATTTAGGTCAAATTAATAAGTAAGCAGTCCATATAATTAGCTAATGGTATTAAAAATAGAATATTTAGTTCAAAGATATAAATTAACAGTTAATGCAGTTAGCTAAAAGTAAAGGATAAACAGTTTGAAATGTTGAAATTAGCTAAATAGTTCAAAGTAGTTATAAAAGTAATAGATAAATGGTTGTGCATTAAAAACAAATCTGTACATATAACATTTTTTACACTCTTTATATCAGTAATAACTTAAAATAACATCAATTGTATAATCTATTCATAAGAAAGCATCTGAGTGGTGTTGAAGGAATATTTGATTTAATTATGCCATACCAAAAAAAAAACCTAAAAAGTTGGAATCCGCTTCTTTGTTCAATTTTCTACTGACTACAGGAGAAAATTAAAGAAAATAAGTAATGAATGAGTGAATACGAAGACATAAAGACCGGAATGTATCGTCCACCCTGTGTGATATTAGTAATCAAGGTCTGCTACTGTACGCTGAGCGGCACTCGTATCCACGGATGCAGGGCGACAGCTGGGGACTCAGCCAACACACTGGACCACTAAATGAGAAAAATGACCAGCTTTCACCAGCTCTTTTAAAAACTCATTTACATCCTGTCAGATTCCATTATGGCCGGGGACCTGCACCGGAGCTGCAGGACAGGACTGAGCGCGGGTGCACCGACCGTGCCGGCCAAGCTCCTATCAGCCTGACCCGGCTCACCGGTCCAATAGACAGCTGATTCTCCTGTGTCAAGGTTTTTTGGCTTCTCTACTCCTTTTTTTTCTCCTTCCTCCCACTCCATTTTCCACACTACCTTTGGTGTGCTCTTGGCAAAAGAGTAGGTGATTATCAGAGTGCCTGAAACCCCACTTTTACTCTTTTATACAATTACTGTACAGTACGCACTCCTAAAAGCATCAGCAGAGAGGATTAGGCCTCCTAAATGCTGAGCCTTGAATAAATTATCTGCTGGGGGGTAGCAATAAAATAAAACACAAGGGGGAGAGTGAGAGGAAATTATAAAGCAAGCAAATTCAGCTTCTCAAAATAAAAAATTGAAGTGGCACTAATCACCAAAATGTGAGCTACTATCATGCATGTTCCTTTTAAAATTAAACTGAACATCACTGTCCTAAATGCATATTCACAGGATGAGGGGAACTGTCTTCTCTACAAATGACCGAGCACGAAAACTGTGATTCAGCGGCTGAATTTAGAGTGAAATCATTTCTGTTTATTATAGCATTAGTGTTAAGAGTCTCTCAGTGCATGCTGATGAATAATAGCACGAGCATCTCAGATGGGACCATTTTTCACATCAATCAAACGTCAGCTTGAATTAGCGCCTCTTTGTATGTGGAACAAAATAGTTTCGTAGTAAGACAGGATTCAAGAACCATGAAACTGCATTTTTATTATATAATGAGCAAAAAATAAGCAGATGAGTACGAGCAGCAAAGTCTAGAGGACTGGTAAATGCTTACATGTGCTGTAATTTAATTATCTTGGGACTGAAAGTGAATTATTAGACCTGTGAAACCCAATCAGTAGCTTTCAATCATGTCACTTGATCTTCCTCTGGACCAAAAGATGACCAGCAGTTGTGAAAATAATCACATATTCAAATTTATCAAGCATGTTAGCTTAAAATTTTGATTGAAATTTGATCTCAAAATCAATGTTCAAATTCAATTCAATCTCAACTTTTAAACAACTTTTCATCAATACTACAACATTGATTCAAGAAATAATTACAAAGTTGTTGCTTAAGAAAAGTTGTGAACACTTTAATTCAAAATATAATCATGTCATTTGATCTTCCTCTGGATAAAGAGATGACCACTAGTTGTGAAAACGATCCTGTATTGGAATTTATCATCCACCTTAGCTTAAAAATTGAGATTGAAATTCAGTGTCAAGGTCAATGTTAAATTGAATTCAATCTAAACTTTTAAACAACTTTTTGTCAAAATTAGAATATTTATTGAAAAAATAATAACAAAGTAGTGGCACTTGATCTTCCTTGAGAAAAAGATAACTACTACTTCTGAAAATGACCACATATTCTAATTTATCATCCACTTTAGCTTAAAGATTTTGATTGAAATTCAAATTCAATGTCAAAGTTAAATTCATTCAATCTCAACTTTTAAACAGAAATGTTTAAAACGCACAGATAAACAAGTTTGTGTCAATATTAGAATACTGATTTAAGAAATGAAGTACTTGCTTAGGTGAAGTTGTACACACTATAATTTAAAATATCTGTTGGCCTTATAGCAGTACTGTATAATTAGTTTGCTATGGAAGACTGACACATTAAAAACAGTCTATTATGATCATATTATTCATGTCAAATCACAACTATAGATTGTAATCTATCATCACTTCATATGAAAGTCCATAAATATGATAATAAGCTCATTGTCATTTGAATCCAGTCATTGAAAGTTCATATTTTTACAATGAGGAAGCAGGTGAGATGTGGTTAAACAATTAGCAATAAGCTCAACCTTGATATTTTTGTCAAACTACTGTATGGTCATTCTTAAAAAAAACTAAAATTCCACTACTCATTTGTCACACTTACTGTGGCCCTTATCCTAACGTTCAGAAACATTCCACATTTGCCGCCATCTTTGGAGACTTGTCAGTTATCCGTAATGAGTGTATGCTAAGAACACGACTCAAGAGCAGCACGTATATAATTCAAAAACAATTCAAACATGCCACGAGTGCACTCTGGGTGTAGGAGCTCTAACAGCAGTTAAACCCACAGGGGTCACAGTCTGTGGCCACGAGCTTAAACCACTTCTGCGTTCTCATTTTAACTCCGATCATGTCTGTAACACTGTGATCCGATGCATACATCAAAGCCACGGCGAGCACCTCGGCACACACCAGGAGCTCCATCAATCCCCTCCGGCCCGACGAAGCCGCCTCTCCCCTACACAGTCGGCCATCAAGGGTGACATCCTTGAGGAGGCGATACAAACAGTGTCTAATGAATTTTTAACGACGAGCGTCGCGAGCGGCAAGGAAGAAGGAGGGCGGGGGGGAACAAGAGACGGGCGAGGAAGACCCCCGCTGAAAGCATTACTGTGATTTGTGGGCTCACCTTTGAGCGAGGGTAAGAGGCCTCCCACCTCAGATCATCGGGGAGTTAAGTGCGCTTGGCGGGGGAGCCTCTTGGCACCGCATCGTGGGCCAAATGATGTTTGAAATGTTTTAATCAAATTCTGTCTGTTCATTAGACTAACAATAGACTTCTTGGGGCGAGCGCTCAGTGGTTGAGCTTCTTACCGCCCCCGGGGGAACCCTCCTGAAGTCCCTGTATACGTTTAAATGGGCCTTTATCAGTGCTGGTGGCTTGTCACCAAGTCTGATTTATACCAAAAAACGTCCTGGGTTCCAGTCTCAATCTGTCTCCCCCGAGCAGCACATCCATGTGAGATTACGTGTCAAACTAATGTTGCCTGGGATGTATATACTGAATTGATCAAGTGGGCCCAGATGACTGATAGCGTGTTACTAATAGCAGCAGAGTCCCTCCTCGCGTAATCTCTTTGGGTTTCCTGTCACAAGAGAAAGGCTTTGTCAAGTGTGACACTCAAAGAATGCTGTTTGTGGGATTGTTGAGGATTAAGCTGACTTTTCTGTAGTGCTGCTGCTCAAATCCTGCGCTTCAAGGAGGTTTAAGTAACAATGTGGCACATAGAGTTAAAGCAACGTTTTATATGTATTTCTAAGACACCATGTATAGGTTTTACCATAAATAACACCATGTTAGAATTAAATCCAGGCACGAGGGGCTGCAAACTGCAATATCTCAACAAACTATGGGTTTTACCATGCAGACATACATGGTCCCCAGAGGATGATGTGCTCTAGCTCTTCCCATAGTGGCACAAGGAGGTTGACTTTTTGGGTTTATAGTGGAATTTCCCAACTACAATTGGATTTAGATGCAGTGAGATCTTATACAGATCACTTTCTATCTGCGGAAACATCATGTAAACATTTCAGTTTGTCAAATACTTTGATTTATGAAACCAAAAAACAAATGGCAGCCTGAACTTTTGTTATATGTTTAGTGAAAAAACATCAGGAGGTAGTGTTAGTATTTATTTAAAAGTACCAGTTTTCCAAAGCACACACTTATAGATCCGCTAGCATGCTTAGTCTTGCTGTTCCAACATGCTCTAAGGAAGCTAAACACACTGCAAAATGTATGAGACATGAGATGAACATCTTTTAATGCTACTGTTTTCCTAATCTCCTTCAAGCAAACAACATGCTGAAATAAGTAACACTTTATAATACAGCTTGCAATTTACAGGATCATTTTGTTTGTTGCTGACTAGCACCAACTGACAATACAAGCACAAAACAAGACAACAGGGAACAAAGGAGTAAGAAAATACAATTATATCCACACTGCAGGATTTTTTTTTATACGTCTTCTACTTCACTGCATGATTTCTGGACAGGTGAGAAAAAGGACTATGATTTTTTGGCGTGTTCATCCAACGTGTGTGAAATGATTCAAAGTGGAATCACCTTACAGTAATTGCATTGCCTCTTAGTTGAACAGTAGGGTTATTTTGTCATGTAAAATTAAAAACAAAGAGTTTATATTAAAAATACCCCACAGTAGGAACTTAATGTAACAACAGTCAGTGCATCTTTCATTATTGAGATTCTACTCTATTATTCTTTGGTACTTCATATATCCTCCTTTATTTTTGACGACAGTCTCAACCCTCCCCAACATGGAGGAAACCAGTGTAGCACATGTTTCTGGGGAGATGTTCTGCTATTCTACAGAGACTTTTTTTTCTACTTGCTCTTTGTTGGAGGGGTTGTGTTCCTCTACCTTCCTCTTTAAAATACCCCAAAGGTCTTCTGCTGGATTCAAGCCAGGCTTAGCAGTGTGCTTTGAATTATTATCATGCTGGAATATTCCCCTTTTATCAAGTTTCTGCAGACTGGGAGTCATCTTGTCAGCTACTATTCTGGTATATCGACAGGTATTCATTGTGCTTTCTATAAATATTATCTACTCAACAGCTTTTGCACCCCATATCATCATACTTCCACCTCCATGCTTCACTGTCAGGACTATGCATTCACTGTGGTAGTCCTAAACATAGTGGACCCCATCTGAAAAAAATCATTGGTATAATTTCACAACAATGTGCTCCCACATGTTTTTTTTTATAACAAAGGTTAATCCAACAGTTTTGTCCAAAAGCAATGTTGTTTTTTCTTCTCTTGGACGCCATCCATAGTGGTTAACATTATGCGATGTCATTCACACTGTCTAAGGTGTCACAGAAGCTCCAAGTTCCACTGATAACCCTTTCACCAAGTCTGAAACACTTGCCTGTCTGTTTTCTAGATCTAGATTGGTAAAGTAGCACACTGTCTGTGGCGTCATTTTACGAAGGTGGCTCCTACAGCTCTGATTAGTGGTACTATGGCTTGTTCTATACTTCCTGATTACTTGTGCAACTGTGTTTTTAATGGATTGTTTATTAGTCACCAATATTTCTGTATCCTTTCCCATCTTTGTGAAGTCTGACGATCAGATTTTCTGATTCCTCTCGCAATTCTTTTCCATGTGGAGCCATGCTGTAGACATGCCAATAGACATAGGCCATAGGTCGAATAACTGAGGAAGTTCTGGAGTTCATATTTCAATTTATAACCATGTTCATGCAGTTAGGCTAATTAGGAATCACATGTATACTCAGTTTTGTTTCAGTGATCACACATTTTCCTACTTGTGGGTCATTGATCACAAGTGTATTTGGTTTTGTTGTAATGAGTTTCTACATTAGAGTCTGGATTAGTTTTTGTTGTTAATTCTACATAAGAAGAAATATGTAGAATATATAGGAAGAAATTATGCAATTATAAAGTGATGATACAATATTAAATCATTTGATATTTTAGTGACATTATAATTACAGACTGGTTGCATACTGAACATCTGTCAATTGCAGAGTGATGGAAGTCCTCTAAAATCATCAACTTTAGGTAATATTATAACTTACAGGCTGCACTGTCAGGTGTTACCCTGAAATAAATTCTACCAGGTATGGTTTTGCCTGTTTGCCACTGATTGGACATGCTGGCAGTGTGAGACTGACTCTCATGAGCACCAAGTGCATGTAAAAGAGGAGGCAAAAGGGCACACCAGAGCGGCCACAGCTTTTCACTGCGAGTGTCAAACTGGCCTTTTTTTGGGATACACCTGCGCCCCAAAATGGAACACTTCCATGCTTCATTTTTGAATGTCACACCAGATGGGAACTCGAGTTGTCCAAATGCCCCTGTGGTTGGTCCAGTTTTTCCCTTTGATCAGCCCAAGTGCCACTCTAGTGTGACCTAAGGCCGAAAATATACTTCTACACAAACCCTACACGAAAATAAGGTGATCCTTTCACATCACCCTTTGTAATTTAGATGAAAAAGATAAACAGCTGGCTTGTTTTTTTTGACAGATTCCTACACAGATGTATCCCAAATAAACCCCACACTAGATGAAAGTGTGCCGGCATTAATCAGCAAAACTATGCAATCGCAGTTTTTATGAAGGAATACAGATTTATTTTTCAGTGCCTTCATAATAATGAGCCTCCAAAACACATTTGTAATGTAAATGTACCATAAGACATGATGGAACACCTATTCTGTAAATGTATTTACAGTCAACTGCTCCGGACAAATGGGGAAACATTATTGAAAAAAATTAGCTTGTGCAGGATTCCATTATTCCACTTTCGCCGTGTCACTTTATTGCTCGGAAGGACTAACGGCGTGGATAATTGCTTTTGAGAAATTTGTAGCTTTTCTTTTAAGTTTTTATTAATCCCTTTCCATAAATAAGATTACATTCTTCCAAGTGTGGACCGATTCGGGATGCTCTCGACGGCACAGACATTGTTTTTCCTCCTTCTCTCAGAGCACAATGCAGCAGCGTTTAATCTGGAGTATGAAATGTCCCCACATTGCTCGACCACTAAATCTACTTTATTGTGTTATTTCAACCTGTCAGACCTATCGATCAGTGGATTAAGACAAAGATGATGTTTTAAAGCTTTGACTGAGGGTTTCATAGCTGTCCTGAAATCCAATACCAATAGGGGGTTCATAGATCCTGGCCAGGATTTAGTGCTATAGGCAGGATTGATGACACGGAGCCCAGACGTAATAGTGAAGGTGCATGAGGCCCCATCCTTCAGCATAACTCAAGATAACAGTCTGCTTTTTATTTGGTTATTAGAGTCATTCAGTTGTCCGGTTATTTAAAACATCGAGCACGGCGCATTGCTGTGCATCTCCGTCGTAAATAATGTCACGGCTCTTCTTCGAAGGAGAATAGATTCGTTCTAAAACTTCTTGTTCTAAAACGCTGGGCTTGTCTTACTGATCGCTGCAAAACTGCAACCAATATAAGCCATATTACTCAAAGTCAGGGGATATAATCAAATTTGGATTATTTTATAGGCTCGAGACAACATTTGTCAGTGGCACCAGCACAGGATTTATCACCACTTTAAACTTAGTACAGCTTTTCAATATACACAGTATTAAATTTCAGGATGAGTGTGGCTTCTTCATTTGGTCTTTCAACTGTAATCAATTGACACTGTAATGTATACCGCTCGGAAAATAGCGATGCAAGATGCACTAATGGCGGAAGGTAGCAGAAAAACCTATTGCTGGAGTGACATCTTAACTTTCATTGAATAAATACCAACAATACGGGGAGGATAAAACAATAAAAAAATAAAAGCAATAAGCGCCGCCCGACGAATCTCCCGCACAAAGAGCAAATGAGACACTAAAGTCGATAACTGCGTAAACTCAATGTGAGGACAATGCAGCCATTGTGTCACTCGGATCATTTAGTGTGCGTTTTTATATTGTTGAGTAACACTTTGGAGGCAAAACGGAGCTGGAAAAGAAGCAGTGAACATGTATTTTGACCCAAAGCAGCGCCGCTGACTTCACCGACTGTGTAGATAATATCTTCAGTGAAGCTGCTGGCGGCGTTTTATTTGAGCTTTTTATTAGTGCTGCGCCGCACTTTGCTCGCTGAAAATGCTGTGTGTTGGGATAAGGTGCACCCGCTTAGTCAAAGAAATGAAAATTTGGAGACAAATATGACATCAGGTTGCTGAAATAGTCTGTAAAGCACCTGAATTTACCCTTACTTGACAAAAATTTGTTGTTGTACCTTTTGTGTAAGAGGCCCAGACTGGCTCTTCCATCTTTACCAGGAGCTATCCAGGGTTCAGAAAGCAAGATGTTGTATATTAGGTGGTAATATTTGGTTTTTAGGGTACTTATGTTGTCATTGTACTGTGTCCATGTTCTTTTTAGATGAAATAAGTGATCTTTTTTAGTTTATATGCACTTAGCTGTGTCCAGTAGATGTGTTCTTTTGACAAAATTTAAATTATTATGTTGTATTATCATTATGGCCACTGGCAGGTGAAGTGAATAACATTGATCATATTGGTACTATGTGGTGTTCTGCTGGAAAACCTTGGATTTTAACATCCATGTTGATAAGACTTAGACACCCAAATAAACATTGTCCCAGAACAAGCACACTCCCTCATGCAAATGGAATCCCAAATGTCACTGGCCTACCCCCACAGGAAAATGCACCCCACCACATGGCAACAACATCAAACAATCAGGAACATCTTGAGGAACATGACAATAGCCCAAGATGTTGATTTGACCTCCGAACTTCCTAGACCCCATTCTGATCAAGCATCAACAGGATGTAGTGGAACAAGTTTGATCAGAATGGGGTCTAGGAAGTTCGGAGGTCAAATC
>OMNN01002350.1:0-11465 GCA_900302755.1 Chromis chromis | reverse complement strand
CACACACGCAGGGAAAATACCCCTCATAATATATGTTCACTTAATCACCAGTAAACATTAACCTCTTATCTACTGTCCATCAGGATGAGCTCAAACAGCAACATTATGGATGGTAAATCTTCCATCCATCATTCCTTTGTCATTATCGCAAAAGGGCTACTTACAAAGCACTACTGTCTGCACTGTGCCATTAGCAGGCATCATCACGCTCATCCCCAGCAGCCTGGCCTCTCTTGCGCTATCCCTGGTATCTGGATGAGTGTGGAAGCATGCTCTTGGGGGGGATTACAGTGGCCAGGGAATGGAGGGACCCTGAGGGATTTGACTCTTAAGCTCAGATACTGACTCCTCCCTCCACTTCTGTTTTTTATAGTTATTTATTTACTTCCAGGAGTTGTTAGGTGTGTGTCTGCATGTGTGTGTAGCTACTTTGTGGGTGTTGGTATTGAAGTCAGGGGGTGGGGGCTGAGGGGGGGTTCCCTGCAGACATCAGGATGGGGCAATTCAGGTTGCTGTGGCTGTGACTGGGTCCCTCGTCTGGACTGTGTTGACTTGCTTCCTCTCTGGATGCTTTTGGACAAGTTGGTGGACAGCTGAGAGCGGCTAGCTGTCAGCAGAGCTCTGTTGTTTCCAGCCACCGGCTGTACCTGGGACCTTATCCTGCTGACATCTGGCAACAATTTTTTTTTTGGATGGAGCAGTTGTGATCCCTCTAATCCTTTCTTGTGCTGGTTCGCTCTTAAATACCAAAGGCTGGAGATTTGATCCTGGTCAATGTATATAGCACTTACCTCAACTCCCACAGAAATGAAGTAAGTACTGTGCATTTACAGTTTTAGATGCAATATACTTTTTATATGTATTTTACTGTTTATTCTTCATGCAATTTTTAAAAAGTTTTTTGTATAAAAGTGTGTAAGTGAATAAGGAATTTAACCATCTTTCTGTGTAGATTGTATGCGACCTGGGTAGGTGTAGTTTTGTAGTTTTGTTAAGACCTTCATTAATTCTTCATGGCTTTACGACCCTGTAATGTAATTAATCTGACTAAGCCCTTGGCCAAGATTAACCGGTTTAAAGGATGATCCCATTAGAGACTGAGGAGGAGAAACTGTATGCGTGTGTGCATTTTTTTCTACACGTCTGAATTATGATTTTTCTGCTGAACAGTTTTTTTTTGGTCAAATCCGATTATTGTCAAAGAAAATTTCTTTATTAACATCTCGGTGAGATTTTTGTGCATTCACAGTTTCTAAAAGAAGCAGCCCAGACCCATTTAACTCAATGGATGCTGCAAACTTTGAAGCTTAATATCTCTGAGTTATTAGCTGGGGCACAGAGAATTAATTCAAAGCTCATGAAATGTTAATCAAAGCTAAAATTATGTACAACAAGAGGAATTTTCCATCCAGTATAACCACGCTGTAACACAAAAAAAACACATTGCCATTACACTCTGATGTGAAATCTATAGTTCTCTGACGACTCTTTGCTATACATTTTCATATTAATCCATCACTGGGTCACACTAACCTGCTCTCTCATCTGTCTCTGACTTGGTGAGAGAAGTGCTAATGAGAGGATCATGACAGAACACTGCCTGCTTCCTCCCTCAGTGCTAAAAATAATGAAAGGGTGAAGGAAAAAGGGGGGAAATTCAATTAACCGCACTCATCACTCTTATGGAATGGGATTACTTGCTGGTGCTAATTTTTCCTAGCATTTTATTTCATTTTTTTATTTTTATTTTATTTTTTTACAAATTCCTCCAGCTTTTATCTGAAGCACGAAATAAACTCAGAAGGTGGAGAATAATGTGGCTGTAATTTGCCTGCTGTTTCACACTTCACTTTGAAATTAATAAGTAGAGATAGGACCGGTCCATCTGTGTGCCTGGAAGCTGACCAGGTGGTCTTCCTATAGCCAAGCTTCCAACGCTGCGATACACAAAGCTGGGGGAGGTGTGTGTGTGTAAGTGTGTGTGTTTTTGGTCATGTGGAACTATCAGGGACTACTTACACAACAACAATAACACAGTGAAAAGCCTCCTTGAGTTGAGAGGAAATTCTCCAAATGTGGCCTATTGATTTGAGCTCTCTGTCATCTGCCTTTGATCAAGTTTCAGCTTTAAAAGATGGGAGAAAAAAAAACTTGACAGCCGACATGATTAATATCTCTGAAGTGTTGTGACTTCATCGTGAGCGACGGGGAAGGGGGAGGGTTTGAGGACAAAAAAAATTAACTTCACCATTCAAGTTTTCATTTGTGTGTTTTAGACCGTGAACCCCAGGGGTGAGGTTAAAGGTCACAGTCACATCATTTCCTCTTTGCTGTTCTTTGTAATCCATCACAGCAGACACTTTCATGGGCTTATTGGGGATGAATGGCAGCGCAGACATTATTTTTTTTTATTTCCACACAGACAAAAAAAAGATGTCAAAACAAGCAATCTAATTTGATGTATTGTTCCCTGCAACTTGTTGCGGAGATGATGAATGCAAAGCTATGGCGCCTCTTTTCTCTTCCTCTTCCTGGGTCCGTTTTTCTCCGGCTGAGTTATTGAACACCTGCCTAACTGGCATGTGACAGACACAGCTGGCTCTCTTCTCGCTAACAAATCAATTCACACCTCGATGGGACGGCAGGAAACTGCTCCACGCTGCCTGTAATGGGAAATCACTTTTCATTCAATTAATTACGCCGCGCCTGCTCTTCCTGCAATTGTATGGGAGGTTTGTGAGTGATTCTAAAAGCAATTCCCATGTATTCACAACAGAGAGAGACACACACACACACACAGAAGATAATAGGGTGTATGAGTCTAAACTGGTGATTTTTTTTTCCACCCAGCATTTGTCTTTTTGCCATTTTCTTGTTTTATTTTTGTCTCTCCATCTATTTGACTTATTCATCGCTGTCTTAAGGGATATACACAGTCACTAGATGCATTAATGTGGTGTAATCGCTGCTTACTGTCAGTGAGCTTGAAATTTGCATTCAAAATTTCTTACTGCTTCAGTATTCTGTGTATGTAATCTACATCACAGCATTTTTAATTAAAATCCTGCTGAATCTTTATATTATAGCAGTTGTAACAGTCATTTTTTTGTGCAAATACAGAGCAACTTCTTCACACAAATCTGTAACAAATTCCACTCCACAGAGATCCCCACAATGAGCTTTTAATAAACGGACTTGAGATGCTTCATGTCTGAAGTATCGCCCCAAAGGGCTGCAATTTTACAAGCAGCAGCTTGTCGTCAGCCTCCATCTGTTGGATGCTATAGTAACCATGAACAGCGTTGGAGTGACAGCTTGGCAACACATGAATGCTTAACATTTTTCATTATGCACTGTTTTCTTTTTAACTTATCATGGTTTTCAGAGACATTATGCACATCCCAATGATCTGTTTTCTGTGTAACGTCACCCCAGAGTTAACAGAGCCTGGTTGTTTCTCACAGGGGTCACACATGACACAGTATGACCGTGCGATGAATAATGTGTTGTATGGCCGAGAGCATGTTTCTGACGGGGGCTCGCCTCAATGGGTTTGCATTTAGTAAACAGCCCTCTCATTTGGTCTTTTTCTCTTTATCGCAGTGCCAACAGTATGCCTAAACAAGTGGAGGTGAGGATGCATGAGAGTCACCTGGAGCCCATCGAGGCCAGGCCTCAGTCGAAATGTGCCAAAATCTGCTCCAAAATGTTCAAGAACCTTCTGCTCACACTCACCGTCCTCGGTAAGTCACCTCATTATCACTTTTTCTCTTTATTTTCTTTTTTTTTTACCTTAAGGACCTGATAAAAAAAACATGCTAAAGATAGACGCCGACTACCACTGAGCTTCTGTTAACTCAGAGCTCAATTATGCAGCTTGCTTGTAATATGAAGAGGAGATGCCATCTGTGCTCAGTGTACCAGACAGTAAGATGACTGGGTGTTCTGACCTTCCCCAGCTCTGTGCCACCTGTTGCTATCAAACGCTCTTTGGCAGCACTGGACACCCAAAAGCCTCTGGTGATGCATGAAAAGTATTGTGATTATAGCAGTGGCTCATTGCACTGCAGGAGGGAGATTTTTAATGAAAAAAAAAAGGAAAGGGCACAGAGGTAGTGATGCAATTTCTGGTTAGGTCTTAATTAGATTTGTTTCACCAGCAGATATATTTTTTACGCTTTGCTGTGTCTGACAGCAATTTGGCCCCTCCTAAGCATTTTGCAAGGATAGACTGTGAGCTTGTATAAATGCATATGTGTGTATATTTGACTTATTTAATCTTTATCTGCTTTTATGTTTGCGCGTTTGATGTGTACATTTCACGCCACTTGGCAGGACTCTTGTAAATCAAGTGGGCCAGCATGATCATTGATCATCTGTCACTTGGCAGATAAGAGGCTGAATGGGGGATCTTGCAAATGGGCCAAAAAGAGGCACAGGAAATCAAGTGGCATCCAAAACCATTGGGTGTGCAGAATCCACAGGATGCTGCTAGACTGGGAGGATAGACTGAAGCACAGAGGACAACTTTTTTAAAGCTGGAAGGCTTTTGATTCCAGTGTGTGTTATTAAACAACATATCGGGCCTGTGTTATCTTTGGCAGAGGAAGTGCAGCCCCGGGGGGATGTTGGAGTTTTGTCTGGGCTAAGACAGACGGGCATGGAGGCCAACCACCGGGCAGAGGGGGGTTAGAGCACATGGAGGTCAACTTTACTCTCTGTGTGGCAGGAAAAGAGCTGCTAGTTAGAAGAAGACGTTATGTCTCAGAGGGTCAGCAAGGATTTCGTTTTGAGAGGAGCTGGTCTTTAAAATGTCACTCATCCTACTAGGTGGACAGAGGTCAGGTGATAGGTAGGGTAGCAAAAAAAAGATAGTGGATATAGCTCAGTGAGGTACAAAGTGAGCTTGAGATGATCTTTTATTGAATCCTAGCCTCTTTTTTTTTTTACTTTCCCGGTCACAAAGCAAAAAAATAAATAAATCCTGGAAAGCGTTTCGGGTTTGCAGAGATTACAAATGCTTCACCAGGGAATCTGACATGCTGCCTCCTCCCCCCCTGCTTCAAAGGAATCTGATCTTAATCCTCCATGAGCTTTACGCTCTCTTAGCAGGTTACCGTTTTATCTGCACAGCCCACTGTCCTCCCAAAGGATGCTGCAGACAGGCTCTCGTATGGCTCCAAACTGCTGAATTGATAAGGCGGTGGGGCAGTTATTAAGCCGTCTTTAAGGACAAATCATCAGAGCATCACTTGTTGGTTTGAATTCATTGCAGTAGCACAGAATACAGTCATAGGACATGATTTAAAATAAAAAAGAAGTTTATTCACAGGTAATATATTATCTCTGCAATCTAAGCGTCTGAATTAATTCCAGATCACTTCACTTTTTTTTCACTCATTCCCACCTTTCCTTGCAATCCAGGTGTGATCTTGGGAGCTGTATCAGGGATGTTGCTTCGCGTTGCTTCCCCGATCCACCCAGATATTGTCATGGTGATTGCTTTTCCCGGAGACATCCTGATGAGGATGCTGAAGATGTTGATCCTGCCACTCATCATCTCCAGTTTAATCACAGGTGCAGTGTGACCAACCACATTAAGAATGTTGGACATTTTAAATAATTTGCTGGTTACTTTTCTTTTTTACCCACTTGAACAGTGAGCAGGTCATAGTTGAGTTTGATTAGAAAAGTAAATCAGTTCCTTATCTACACCTTTCTCTGCTGTAATGATAAAAAAGTAGCTCTGTCATCATAATTGACACAATTAAAAACCCTAATGTAATCCCCTAATGGTCTTTCCATCCAGCTCTCATGCCCCAACATTGTTAACTCAACATTGTCATTTAATAAGACCAAATATTTATCAGGTAAACATCATCTTGCTTGTTTTGGGTGCAGGTCTGGCCGGTCTGGATGCCAAATCTAGTGGTCGCCTGGGCACCAGAGCTATGGTCTACTACATGACCACCACTGTTATTGCTGCTATCCTGGGAGTCATCCTGGTGTTAGTCATCCACCCTGGCAACCCCAAACTGAAGGAGAATCTGGGCGAGGGCGAGAAAAACGATGACGTATCCAGCCTGGACGCCTTCTTTGATCTGATCAGGAACCTGTTCCCAGAGAACCTGGTGCAGGCTTGTTTCCAACAGGTCTGTTTGCGATATCACTTTCTCAGATGAGTGGCAGCATTTATGATGGGATTATAACATCAAGTTAGAGAAAATAACAAACTTGTGAGTCTAGAAATGGGTGAGCCTGTACTGGCTTGTCTTTGGACAGTCTAGCAGAGGATTTATTAACAAGCAGAATGTGTCATAAGCACATTTATAGCTGGTCTAGTATCAGTCTTAATATCTTTTACTGTCTTACTTCAGATCCAAACGGTCACAAAGAAGGTGGAGGTGATTATTGAGGAGGACGTCAATGCCACCACCATGGAGGGCCTGGTGGCCAACATTACCAAGGAGCCTCAGTTCATTGTCAAAAAGTCACTGCAGTTCAAAAGTGGCATGAATGTTTTGGGTACGTACTACTTATTTCAAATGAAAACACACACAGTGCTGTATTTTCTTAGCATGTTCACCATCTAAATTTTGCATTTTACCATGCAAACAGATGCTAATTAGCACAGAAATACACAAAAGTGTAGCTGCTGCAGATGTAAATGTTTTAAGTTTTTAGTTGGTGAGACATTTCCCTCAAAAACACAATGGAAATGAAATTATTTTATTTGTATGTGTTAGGCCTGTTGTATTGTTTTTATGAGATGGATGAATGTGTGGCTGGGGAGCTGCAAATGAACTGCCCCTCGGGGAGAAATAAAGTTTTCTGATTCTGATTCTGATTCTGGAAAAAGGAGAATTTATCCAACTGGTCCCATTAAAATCCTTTACTAAATTTCATGGAAAACTGTTGCTAAGATATTTCAGCCATAGCCATGGTGCTAACAGGACTGCAAATAAAAGCATTTCCAGTTGAAAATATCTAGACAACCCTAATGTTTGTAATCAGAAAACCTATAATCTCCTAATGATAATCCCCTGATGCTGGAGTCACCATACAAGTTTGATTATATTTATGATTTTCTGCTGCAGGTCTGATTGGTTTCTTTATTGCGTTCGGCATCTGTATGGGCAAGATGGGAGACAAGGCCAGACTCATGATTGAATTCTTCAATATCCTCAACGAGATTGTGATGAAGCTTGTCATCATGATCATGTGGTTAGTATCACTTAAGATTTTCATTGAATTTGGAATCAGAAATCCCCGTTTTCTGTTTTTGTCAAATTATAATTTATAATTAAGTCAGTATATCATTTAAAAACCTTAAACTGATATTCAACAAAATTTTCTTGACAGTTTATTTTCTTTCTGTATCTGAAACTACATTTAAAGTAACAAGACATGTTTTTTTCCGTCTCACCAGGTACTCTCCCTTCGGTATCGCCTGTCTGATTTGTGGCAAGATCATCTCCATCAAGGACCTGGAGGTGGTGGCCAGGCAGCTGGGCATGTACATGATCACTGTGATTATCGGCCTCATCATCCACGGAGCAATCTTTCTGCCCAGCATTTACTTTGTTATCGTCAGGAAAAACCCCTTCACCTTCTTCCTGGGAATCTTCCAGGCCTGGATCACTGCTCTCGGGACAGCCTCCAGGTCGGCATCCAAACTGACTGTTGCGTCTTAGCGTTTATCCAAATAATTACACTTGTATAATCTACTTTCTTCTCTCTGATTTCCCATTTAGTGCTGGTACACTGCCTGTCACCTTCCGTTGTCTGGAGGAGAATTTGGGTATCGACAAAAGAGTCACCCGTTTCGTGCTCCCAGTTGGTGCCACCATCAACATGGATGGAACTGCTCTGTATGAGGCCGTGGCTGCCATCTTCATTGCCCAGATGAACGGCATCCACCTTGACCCTGGTCAGATTGTCACAGTCAGGTCAGAGAAATACCTGTGATTTGAATAAAATATATTCAATTGCACTGGTTGCACAGTTAAAAGCCATGAGTTTTTAAATTGAAAAATACCACAGTTATGTGTGAGCAGAAAGATTAGGTTTTACGTGGAATATCAAAATCTGTAGTTGAGCAAAAAAAACAGGTTTCTTAAATGGATTCCATTAAGACAAATGTTAAGACTGTGGCTCGAGAGAATCTATTCTTAGTCATAACGGCAGGAGCTGTAACTGCCACTATTTAAATAAGGTTTAAATGGAGTCCTGCAAATGTGGCTCAGCAAACTCAGTTAGCTCTTAATAAATGAGGACAAACTCAGCAGGCTTTTAACAGCGAGCAGAAAAAACCTGCACAGCTCAGAGCAGCTAATTTAGAGAACAAATTTACAGTGCAACAAATAAACCACCAGGAGGAAGCAAGGAACAACATGTCTCAGTGCCATGTCTCATGTTAGGCAGGAAGACAAACACCAGCCACTTGCTCTTTAAAAAAAAATCTGTAACAATCATTCCCAAATGCTCTTCCTGTAATAGACTGAATTGAGGATGGATGACCTCTGCTCTGACATTTTTATGGCGTATAAATCCATGAACTCTCAAATTAAATATCCTATCTCTCACATTTAAACCACCTCTCCTCGTCAACGATGGAGGGCCCACTCCGCTGCTCTCCAGCCCTTGCTCTTTACACAAGCACCATAGAGAGATGCAGCAATGTCGCGTTCACTGGTGTCTGACGAGTTGTGGCGGAGTGGATTTTGGAGGTTAGATGGAGTGAAGTTTGAAGAATGTGATCAAAGTGCTGCTTTTCATGTGTGTTCTTCCAGTCTGACAGCCACCTTGGCCAGCGTTGGGGCAGCCAGTATTCCCAGTGCCGGTTTGGTGACTATGCTGCTGATCCTGACTGCTGTCGGCCTGCCAACCCAGGACATCAGTCTGCTGGTTGCTGTCGACTGGCTGCTGTGAGTTTGACGAGAGAAAAATGTATTTTGCGACACACTGATTCTTCCCTTTACTTCTGCATAAGGCTTTTGTTTATCATGCATCTGAAAATCCCTCCTAGTGTTTCTTTTCTCTCATTGAATAAAGTATCTTCTGATCCTGGTTTCTCTCGTCAGGGATCGATTCAGGACCTCGGTGAATGTGGTGGGTGACTCCTACGGTGCAGGCATCGTGTACCACATGTCCAAGGCGGAGCTGGAGGAGCTGGACGCCCACATGGCTAAATCTGACGACATCGAAATGATGACGAAGACCCAATCTTACTACGATGACATGAAGAACCACCACGAAAACAATTCCAACCAGTGCGTCTTAACCGCTACCGCTACCACAACTGCTTCCACCACTGCTAACAATTCTGTCGTAGTAGATGAATGCAAGGTACAATTAATGCTTACGGACATAGAGACTTGTATATAACCCTTCTCTGTTCTTGCATGCTCACCCTGCACCTTTGCTCGACTCTGTCTGCTTGACTTTTTGTTTCATGCATTGCATCTTTGTGCACATGCACCCACTGTTATGTTTATGTCAGTAGAGACACTCAGTCAAGAGAACAACAGATGCATGTGTACATATGTATTAATTCTCCTCGAATAGCAGCTTTTGTCTTGAAAGAATATCCCAAAATTTAAAGCTCAGCTCAAAGCATGGTTCAACGTCAGTGCATATAAATGAAGGATAAATCAGCTCTCCCTCTATGGTTAGCCTAATCTGATGAATGCAACCTGTTGAGGATTGGCTCCTACTCAAAAGGCAGAGCCAGATAATCCTCATCATGACCCTGAGGAATTATTTAACAGCCCCTCTCATCTATTAAAAGTTCACAATGCATTCATTTTCAAACTAATGTCTTGATGAAATGTTGTTTCTATTCAGACATTTCTACAATTTTGCTCAGCTTAATGCACAGCGTGATTCATTGAGCTTTATCTTAAAACGTAGCTGATTTTAATAGTTTAACGGCTTTGTTTAAAGGGTCACCATTTGCTGCTGTAGGATTTAAGATACAGGGAGGCACGTGTTAGAGCTAATTGGCGGTTCATATATTCCCCGCATACACCCATCGACCACGCTGTTAATGAGTCATTCCCAGTTTGACGCCTTCTATTTCTTCCCGTCGTGAGAACCGTGTTGTGAAATGAAGAGTTGCAGAGTAGCTCCCATAATGTAAAACATAAAGCACTTTGAATTCCACCGCTGAATGTATTCCAGGCTTTTAGAATAATATATGAGAGTTCAGAGTGCACACACACACTCTCACACAAGGGCGGAAAAGGTCTACTGATGAGCCTATTCATTTATTAAAGGATGAAGGGTGTTGCTTAGCAACGCTGGTAACCTGTCACACCAGCAATCTGTCCATAGTGAAAAGTTAGATCCTCCTTTCCCAGTCTCCATTTATTAACGGACATTTACATATAAATGTGTCTCAAAGGCGGCTATTTCCAGTCATGACAGTTTTTTTTCTTCTGTTTTCTGTTTTGTTTTGCCTGTAAATACTGTGACTCACATTTCTAACCCCATTTCAAAGACCACTGTAGAGCGCTTGCAAAGTAGCCAAACCATAACAATGAATTCATTCTGTAGTGTTTGTACCTTGTTTTCATGCAATGTGTATATTTTGTAATCATAATTTATTCATTTGTATTTATTTATTTATTTTTACTGCCTGTTGAGTCTGTGATCATCATAAATTTTGTGGTCTTTTCTCAGGTGAGTAAAGGCAACTCCACTGTTAGGACTCCCACAAGCATGATCACCAGTGGTTGTCAAGGAGTTCCAGTATTCTTCCATAGTTTTTTTTTTATACATGCTGCAAATTAGCAAATCTACCTCATGAGGCTGTATCTTTTTGCCAAAGTACCTCAACTTTCCCAAATTTTGAGAACGCTGAATTCTGGCTTTACAGTAATACACAATGTTATACAATGCTAGTGATGTTTACAGTCATGTGTGTTATCGATAACATTTACCTCAACATGTGGCTTTAAAAAAAAGAAAGATGTAGCAGGATAGATTTGCTTTTCTGACGGCATAAGAATAAATTATGATCAGTCATGTCATATAAGCTTTAAGAGCCTGTTTGACCAATCACATTGCTTGGCTAATACTTGATAATATTATCTCATAAATGGCAGCACTAAATCATTACTGGAATCTTTTGATGAGCTAATTTATCCAAAGTTTGATAAGGAATGTGTTTTTTCAACTGTGCCTTGGATCCACTGTTTAGATCTCCTTGCTAACTGCTTCCAGGTAACCTCAGCCACTAACGGCTCTGCTGCGGAGTGCACGCTTGTTGAGGAGGAACCATGGAAACATGAATAATGGCAGCACAGAGATCCCCCTGCTCCTGGGCTCCACAAGCTTTCCTATCTGGTGATAGAAAAAAAGAAAAAAAGAAAAAAGGAGTGAATGAAAAAGTCACACGAACAGAACTACTAATTGTTTTTTTTATGTAGCTTAGTTTTCTTTTTTATTAGTCCCTTTAAAAA
>OMNN01002349.1:0-10819 GCA_900302755.1 Chromis chromis | reverse complement strand
CACACTCCCTCATGCAAATGGAAATCCCAAATGTCACTGGCCTACCACCGCAGGAAAATGCACCCCACCACATGGCAAAAACATCAAACAATCAGGAACATCTTGAAGAACATGACAATGGCCCAAGATGTTGATTTGACCTCCAAACTTCCTAGACCCCATTCTGATCAAGCATCAACAGGATGCAGTGGAACAAGTTTGATTGACAGAGGCCCCACTGCACAACCCAGAGTACCCACAGGATCCACTGCCAACGTCCTGGTGTCAGACCCCACAGGACACCCTGAGAGGTCCTCTTGTCCATGCCCAATGGTTCAGAGCATTTTGAGCACATAAGGGGGACCAACACAATATTAGGCAGGTGGTCATAATGTTATGCCTAATCGGTGTATTTTCTTGTATGGACTAAACAAACTAGATATAAAGTATTAATTACTGAACTTCCGAGTTGATGGCAAGTAGATCGTTTGTAACATTTGGACAGAATAAATACGCTAAACTAAGCTACTAGTTGTAGCTTCATATTTTCTGTACACAGTTCTTGTGACCTAGCTGTTGGCAAGAAAGCTAATAAACACATTTCAATAAATGTGAGACTATTTCTTTCAGAATATACTGTGTTCATATTTATGACATTAAAAAAACTCATAAATTCAATTTTCTTTTATTTTTCATCAGATTTAAAACATGTCACCGTGATTAGACTGAAGAGCACATTGTCTAGATCAGTGATGGTTAATGATATGTTGTATTTTCTATTTTAGGAAACAATAACGTTGGGGAATTGATGTGCAGCAATCTTCTGGTAATTTGCAGACTGCGGCATTTGAAAAGTTAAAGAATATTCTTGCGTAAAAGGTCTCCACATGACCGCATGAGAGAGGTGTAATGATAGCTTTGGCAGGCTAACACATCATTATCCAACAAAAGATGCTTGATAAGATGAATGATTTTTTGTGTGTGTGTGTTTGGAAATGGTCACCATGACAATTGACGGCCACACCATTTCTATTTTAGAGCCGGCATGCGCTGCAGAGTTGCTGTTTGCAGGAACAGATTGTGTTGCCGTTCGCTCTGTGTGTGTTTCTCAGTGGTCTCGTCTGGATGTGTGGTGCTGCATGGTCATCTCCCCTCAGAGACATGATCAGAGCGCAGCTTCTCTCTAATGATGCTACTCTGGGCTGACTCACCTCCCAGCTGACAGACAGTGCTTTATTAGTTTCTTCAGGATAAACGTCTGCCTCCCCCCCCCTTTCCAAAGCCACATCTCGAGGGTCACTGACGGCACCGTCCTTTATTTGGTTTATTTATAAACCCTGTCCCTGTGCCTCACTGAGCTTCTCCACACACCTGGCTGTGCACGGCTGATCACATTGATCAAGCCAAACCTCTACTAACAATGAACACTCAACAACAACAACAACAGCAACAGCAGTGCGCCTTGAACACCTCAGAGTCTTTTTATGTCCACACACCACATGTCAGTCACTGGAACATCATAGCTCTGATGTTGAGATAACCACACAGTAGAATATGTTGAGAAAGCCTTTATTTTGCAAGTGACATTATCAAGATGAAGATCTTTGTTGGTCTTTTCGAACAAAACCTGCTGTGTACTGTGCAAGGTAATGTGCTATTTAAACACAAGGAAATGTTATGCCAGGCTCCGATCTATTGAAAGTGCTGCATGAACATTTATACTACACTTTTTTGCCGTTTCGCTGAAGACAGGGTAAAGGTTTTGGGAGTGAGTGTAGAGTATTCCATAATTAATTATTTTTTATTTATTTTTTTATCTTTCAGTATCATAAAAAAGTACAAAAATGGTCCCAACGGTTGTAGAGGTTCACCAATCCAACTCAGCAAACAGCAAAGTTTTATTTTTCTCCTTAATCTCAGTTTATAGTTTGTGGACCTGTCAATTTTGAGAAACAGTATGGATAAGCATCTTTTATTGTTGTTTGTGACTGAACAGGATCTCTCAGGAGAATGTGTTATTTTTCATCAGCGGAGAGAGTGCAGCTGCGTTTTTACCACCAAGTCAAAGGATGGGTCCAAATAAAATATCAATAAAATTGGGTTTTGTGTTGATATGGGAGACTTTTCTGCCAAGAAAAACAACAGCGTCACTTGTTTCCTCAAATGCATCACAATGACATACACTTTTTAAAAATATATATTTTTTTAACAATTTACTGTTATTTAACAGATATTACTCTGTTTTGTTCAATTACAGAAGGACTGGTAAAATCACAGAAAAAAACACATGTTAACTATTAAAAAAAAACTGGCCAAAATTGTAAATAGAGTTCACATTAAAAATCTATATTTCTACAAATGATAATTTGTTATTTTACAGAATTTGAGCTTAAACTTTTTTTTACTGGATTTAAATCAGCAAAAAATATAATTGGTTTACAGATATTTGCCATTATTTCAAATAAATAATATGTATATTAAGGATTGAACATGGTAAATCTTTTTTTTTAAAGTATTTTTTGGGGAGTTTTTCCCATTTTTATTGATAGAGAGAGACAAGGTGAAAGGCGGTATACAGGAGAGTGACATGCAGCAAAGGGTCTTGAGCCGGAATCAAACTCATGACCGCTGCTGGCGACCTGCGCCCACATGGTAACACCTTAACTCAGCGAGCTATACGGCGGCCTGGTAAATAATTTTTAACTGGTATTGCAGATATTTTTCCCTGTTTTGTTCAAGTACAAGAGAAAAAAAAATCAATTTACATGATGACAGTAAAATAAAAACAGGCTTAAAGTTAGGGTTAGTAATTTGTTTGTAAGTAATTTGTTCTTTTACAAAGTGTGACCATAAAATTATACTGTTGTATTGTATTTAAATCAGCTAAGAATATCATTATTTAAAGCTTTTTCAGTGTTTTATTCTGGCACATTTGCAGCCAGATTTTCACAGATTTTTAATGATGTTTTCTGGAAACAGTGTATGTTTATATTAAACCTACAGAACAATCTAAATACTGTAGTAATTGAGATGCTTTTCTATTATGAGAAAGATAAAGTTGGGTGGCATTATTATAGAGCCACAAAATTGTCCAAGGGAAGTGAGACGGAGTAACAAAACATTAGTCATGTTTAATACAGGAGATCACTACTGAAATGAACACTGATCAAATGTTCATCAACTATACGGAAATGATAAATCAATTAATATTCTCAGTATCTAACCTGCTTTGAGTAAACCTGCAAAAAGAATAATAGTGTTCTTAAAAGATGAATTATAACAGCCTCTACAGTATCATATGACTTTGTGAAAACATAATTACAGTGTGAAAGTGTGAAAGTGGTAGCTCATAATGATGAACCTACGCAGCACTATTACCCAAATCTGCAGCTTCACAGAGCCTCACAGAGCTTTATAGCAAGTTTGTTGTTTAACTGTTTTGGTTCACGCTCACCATTTTCAGCCTCAGCAGGCAGCCGTTTTTGGTGTAAAGTTACTGTACACAACCTGCTTAGCACCAAAAGGTAGACAGACACAAAAAACATAGCTGGGGAAACATAGTTGAGCGATTAAAGCACCAGATATTTCCCTCAGGAGCTGGTAGAGACCAAAAACAGAGCTAAAGGAAAGTAAATATCAGACTGACATTTGCCAGAGGGACAGAAATATGACTCAGACTGAATAATAATGTTGCTTTGTAACTGCTGGATGTGTAAATATGCAGCTGTTTGCAACGCACACCATATCAACTTAAGAAGTATTCTATACGTTCTATATATTTCTTCTGCGACTCCAGTGAATTAGAGTAGCTTTGCAGGATTGACATTTTATCTAATACTGCCTATTATACAGACCCTGATTTAAGCTGTTGCCTATAGTAGACAATATTTGCTCCAGGCTCTTTTAGACCCCCTGCCTAAATGCCCACTCTCCTCTGATTGGCCAACTTCGGGAAGCCTGCACCCAGTGATTGTGAGCACCGCCTCATCCTCATGTTTTTATAAACCTACTAAGTAATTTCTCATTCTTGTGTGGAAATAGCAACTTCTCAGGCCTGAATATGAGAGTGGATGGCATGAACATCTGCCGCAACCAATATTACAGCAAGACATCTCTGTTTGGTAAATATTATGCTCATTACCTGCTTTTTGAGGTGACATAATGGTTAAATTAGTCTTTTTAGCAAAAGCTTATATGAAAATGTCAATATACTGTATATGCCCCTGTTTTTTTTTTTAAAAAAAGGCCGACCACAGGGTAAAATGTTTTCTGCCAGGGTACCAAAGTTAAAATGCCAATGACACTCTGCACTGACAGTTATTTGTATGATGCAGTACATCAAACGCATATAATACTACTCAAGTAAACTGTTTTGTAAGAACATGTGCATAGGCCTACATTTACCAAGTAGATCATGGGTGTGCTGTGCTTGGAAAAGATGATTCTATAAAGAAATCTGTAATTAGGTGACATCAGCTTCTTGCGAAGGTAAAAACTCCAATGAGAATTTGTACTTAGATCAGTCTGAAGCCTGAGCTTTTGGCTAATAGGGATTACTTTTACATATATTTATCTCATTATTTTAAACTTTGGCCACGTTTAATATGAACATTCAACATTGTAATATAAAAATATATATGACAGAAAGTAAGGAGGTGCATATGTCATTTCTAAATGATATGAAGACAGAAAAATAGGCAAACAAACAACACAAGCTATTTCTTTAATTTTACTAAAAAGTAAATTTAAGAAGCAGCGTAAAGCCCTTTTCTGTATCTGCACATTCACCACACACACCAGTTGTTTTTTTGTTTTTTTTCCCTTTGGATGACCCCATTCAGTTCTATCCACAGTCCCTTATGGATTGTGCTCTCTAGTCGGCTGTCCTGGATTGGGAATCACATTAATCATCCCTAAAAATACACAAAGACATTGCTCTTGTTCGTGTTAGTCCTGTTGGTGTGAAAAGTTCATTTTGTGTGCAGCATGAATACATCCAACTCTGGATTAGATTTTTTACATTGCAAGATGGACAAAAAAGATACCATTGGTTTGCTCTTTTGCATTTCTTTCCATTTTTCTTTTTATTGTATGCTTCTGCAATTGTTTTCAGCAGCTGTCACTGTGTGTAGAAGAGAAGAGTAGTGAATGTGAATCAGAGAACAGCCATCAGCTCACATTAGAAACCTCTTCAGATCACTAGTTTACACTGGGAACATTTCAGTTGAGGCATTTGGGCTTTAAATGAGCAATTAGATCAATAGCATCAGTGGAAGCAGCGGGAGGACCAGGAACTCAGCATGGCTACTTACATATTTATTTAGGGCACATCCCCTCCATCTGTGTCTGTATCAACAGTGACACTGTACAACAGGCACATCTCATGCTGCAGAGGTGCAGATACAGGTTTTGAGCTGACACACAAACAGGCTCACAACCGGTGACACAGTAAATCTTTAATTAATACGTTCCCATTTTGCCAAACATCTGGTGTGCAAAGTGTAATTTTCAAAATTGTAGCAGCTGAAAGTAGTTCTGCAGTAACACAGATGTAGAGCATATAACATTCGATAAATCGCAGGTTTGGAGCTGTGTTGTTGCGGTGCGACTGCAGAGCGTGTAATTGATTTCACAGTGATGACCCCAAATCTTCTTCTCTGATATCTACTTACCAATTTGGGTGCAAAGACAACCACAGCTGGCTGTGAGCACAGTCTGCATCCTTTAAAGAGCTGTGCATCAGTCATGAGTGTGCAAATACAAAGTGTTCATGATGTTTGTATGCTTGTGTAGACATTTTGGAAGTAAAAGAATATGTATGGTATAAATAAATGACTGAGATTATCCTCTGTGTTCAGTAATGTTTTAACTGCTGCATCATTCCCTAGGAAACAGCTCATTGTCCTCTCACTGATCAAATCTGTTGCCATGATATAACCGCGGCTGCAGATTATGCTTTGTGGCCATTTTGTCAAGACACACTCGGACAATGATATGCACTGTGAACCCTTTGATCAGCGCTAATGAAATCAGGTCCATTCAGTGTTCATCAAGTCCCACTGAATAGAGAACAACATTGCAGGTTAAGCTGGAGGACAACACTCAGCAATGTGTTGCCAACAGTCAGTCTTAAATTATATAAATCTGATATATAAAACATGTCACTGTAGCTGCAAATATTTAGTTTATTTGTAAAGGATATATAAAAATGAATTCATTAAAGACATTTAGGTTAACATGAACACATACAAATATAGATATTGATAAACGCACATAATTTTGGCTACGTTCCTCAAACCTCATATGAAGAGGAGGCACAACAGGAGAGAAGATGATAAACATGAGTCACCACATTGTGATACTGACACAGTCGTGCCATGGAAAACATCCCAGCAGCATCCTGGGTGTCTCCAACTCCGCGGGATGTTTGCCATTAAAATGTGGCTTAAAAGAAGAAGAGCATCGGGAATCCTTAAAAATACCAGCCTTACGATTGTTAAGATGTTTAAAATTAGAATGTAGTGAATCATCAGGAACATAATGGTAAAATAAATACAGCAGAAATATAAATAATAGCAGTAAGTCCAGTAGAGGAACATTGTTTCGTGAAAAATGCCCTTCAACTGAACTTCATTTTAAATTTCCACTTGAAGTCGGCTTAGAGGTCAAAGCGGAGATGAGGTTGATCCAACACTTCCCTGGTGTGACCCTTCAGAATGAAGTCGTACCCTCAGCTTACCCTGACACCGAGCAGATAGAAAGTCTTTATCTGGGCTGAGTCGCACACCTCTGAAAGCCTTTAAACCGACACAGAATGCCGTCATCGTACCACACAAGATATTGTTCTCAAAATGTGCCAGCTGGAGCGCTGTCTGTGAGTTTGGAGCCAAGCTACACCGACACCACACAAATGCTGGGAGAACCCAGTGTAATTAAAAGGGCTTACACCAGTTCATCCTCCTTCTGCTCAAAGACTGAGTCATTAAAGAAATATGAAGCTGCACAAATCAATATTTTTATATGTTAACTGTGGATCTAATGACTATGTGTAACATGACAGAATTTGCAGTTCCTCCCGGTGCTATAGCCTTTTACAATGATTTGAATCATTGTTTTGGGTGTGGTATGTATGTAGTAGTGTAGGCTATATATGCTGCATCCACAAATTATTGACTGGCTGACTTATGAAAATAGTTGGATAAAGCCTTTTGTGGCTCCAAAGGGAGATCTGAGGACTACAAGTTTGAAATCGAAAATAATTTCGGGGTGTGAAGTAAAAAATAAGCTCAGTAATCTCTGTAACCTTATTAACATAACGCACTTGAATCTGTGCATTGTGGGTAATGTAGGTTTTTGACAAGATAGAGTATGTGGAATAAATAGGATGATGTCCATGGTTCTGCTGCATTGACTTTCATATTTTTAAAAACTATCTTTGGAGAGTCTGACGATGTAGGAGTGGAATGCTAAATCAGTTTTAACTCCAGGCTTATTATACATCATATCTGAAGGAGCATACACTGTGAATAAGAATCAGTATCTGTTGGACTATAGGGGACACCGATCAAGCGCTGGTCTAATTGAACACATGATATTTCAATATGTTTTCTTTATAGCAAATCTGTTCCACAGCTCCTTTGCTGCACACATCAATGCCTCATGATTATTGAGCACCTTCAGATCTGCTGAACAATGACTTGAAGTGCCCGGAGGCTGCATCTATTTTAGTATTAAACATCTTACCTACAGGGCCAAATTACTTCGAATTAATTACATTTTTCGACACTTGTAAGGCTTTCAAAGTGAGTGTAGATGGAAGTTGGACAGACACAGTGTACTATTCTGGTTTCCCTGAATCCCAGGCTGCTGCGTCTACTTAGAGAGGTGATCTCCCTCTGGGATGTGGAGTGCTGTGAGGCAAAGATAACTGGTTCTTATCTCGATCTGCTCAGTCAGGTATGAGAGCTCCTGGCCCAGGGGAACACTAGCAACGAGCCTCGCGAGCACAGTGGGAACCAGAACGTAGATGAATTTTCCCCTGCCTTTAAACTGAGCTTTGTGTGTTTTTAATTACGTCGATTATCTCGCTCACAGTATTTTTTTGCTAACAGACAAGCAGCCAGATCACTGCGGTGGTGTATTGTTGTCATGTCTGTTTTGAATTGAAATCAGACAGGAAGAGGGATTACAAACCAGCAGAGTTGCGATTCAAGCAGAGAAAGCCTCGCTCGCTCTGCCTCCCGTTGGAAACTCTGATACAAGTCCTGCCTAGTCTATGTGTGCAAACAGCAGGACACAAACACGGGCAGCTCAGCCAAGTGTGTCAGCTAAATCACTCAGATTTAGAGAGGGAGAGATACCCAGGTGGTACTATGCTGTCAGCACGATGTTGCTGATCTGTGGCTTTATAAATCCTGGTGTTTGCCGGTACGTTTTGACCATTTGGGTCTTAAAGATGAGGTAACCCGTCTTTAGGTCCGTTCAGTTCAGTGCCTGCTTAATGACGTGACTGTGATTGACTTAGTGGTGATGTCATCAGTCTGGATGTTTGCTATTGGCATGTTTCTAAAGATGGTCAGGCTCCCCAGTTGGTTGACATTTGATTGAGTTTTTTTTTATGTATAATGAAAAACCTGCAAAACTACAGCAGCTCCCATCATCCTCAGATGTATTTAGTGTGTATTTCTAAATAGCAAATGATAGCATACTAACTTGCTGGTGAACAAGGCATGCATACTAAACATTGGCATGGTAGCTTTGTAGTCATTAGGCACCTAAGAAAAGCAAAATATCTTAATTTTGATAGCACACAAATGTTCAGCTGCACGGCTAGTGTGTCTGTGGACTCTCTGTGTCTCATTTAACAATCTTTTCAGGCATTTTCAAACCAGAAAGCAAACCATAAAACATGTGTAAGAGCAGCTCATCTCTGAGGAGTTGGAATACATTCAGTCTGACAGTTCTCATTGTCTCACAGCTCCTTTCTTATAGCACCCAGCAATAATTACCGACTCGTGTGTGTCCTCTGATACTTGCCAGCTCTTCCCACCTCCCAACACAGATGATCAGACCCAGCTGCAAAACACTTGTGCCGTCATACATGTTTGCCTCGTTCTCCTATTGGGACGGAGAACAGTTGAACAAAAGCTCCATTCACCAGCCTTTTATTGTTGGAGTAGGATTATGACTGAACACAAATTCATTAGAGTAGATACATAAGGAGGTGTAAAATTCAGCCAACTACAGGTTGATGCAGTTGATTGAGTGGCTCAGTGATTAATTATGGATGAACCCAGAGGAGCACAATTCCGTCTTCAATTAACAGGTGGCAGGTATCTGCCTTACAGCCATGTTTATGAAGCTTCAGATCTATTGTTAGCCCTGTCACCTAGAGGGGATGCGTTTTGCAGAGGCCAGGCTGATCCTGTTTGGTCCTGTCATGTCTGATTCTGCTCATCTGCAGACATCCTCAAGGACGGCTTGGAATGATTTGACGTCACCGACAACAACATGCAGAGAAAAAGCTATTTCCTCACCTTGTGCTGCAGAGGAGGTGTATTTTGGTCAGAGTGCCTCTTGGTGTCAAAGACGTCACAATCTCAGGGGTGTGAACCGCAAACAGAGTGAAGTTCTCTAACTCACTGTCAGAACATCCACTCATCCACACTGATGTACCCACATACTCTGACAGACCCAAACTTCTGACAGCTACAGCTCTGAAACAGCCTGTGATGAATTCGCAGTGCAAAACACTGTTCACACTGAAAGTTATTTAAAGCCTCATCCACATTTTCTGCCTCATCCTACCACTAATTACCAATTACCTTCCAATAACCAGTATATACAAATAATTACACCACAACAGATATTAAAACACTACATGTGCAGGTACCAACAGGTTTAGATACCAGCAATCTCAATACACTGTTAGGTTTCTCATGTTGACGGCTGTGCATTTTCTCTGTAGTCTTTCATTAGATAACTTATTTGATAGCAGAGAGAGTTTCTGCTCTCCGCTCAATAGGGTGCAGACACATGGGTAAGCTTTTGATTTGGTGGTGTGAACAGAGGTGTGACAGATCCTACCAAAACATCAATTTTGCCACTAATTGCTTTTGTAGTTTCTGAGGCGGCTGTCCAGAATCTAAATCTCTGCCTGGAACTACACCCGATGAAGTGTTGAAACACTTGTTGATTCAGAGGGCAGGAGGAAAAACAGTCATGAAACATGAAAAGAAAGTGGGAGTTCATGAGTTGTATATTGACGGTAAATTTTCTTACTGATGCTAAGAATATTGTCATTTGTGGATATATCTTGACCACTTGATTACTGACAAGCCATTAAGGCGCCTCCTATTCCAGTATCCAATTAAAGACTTCACAACAACTCCTAATAAGTGGGGTGTAGAGTTGATAAGCAACCAATTCTGAAGCTCCAAGCCCTCTGCTTCATTAGCAGGATGTTGAGCTAAAACAGAAAATTCAACACAGCGGACATCAAAGTGCCCACTCTGCAAAATGAGTAACAAACTCCTTATTAGATATGCACCAATCTCCTAGGATACAGCCGACATACACAATGATCACCCGGAAAAATAGTTGCCTGTATAATGCTCTTGAATAATGCTCAACTCAATTACTGCTCGCCAGAAGGGCAGGTGTTGGTTTGCACCACGAGATGTGAAAGAACAGAAGGAGTGATGAAGGCGAAGGAGGCAGAGGAGGAGTGGAACCATTTCAAGATTTCAAGTATGAGAAAGTAGCACTTTTCAATATGAAAAGATCAAAGTGTCTGAAAATGTGTTATACTTCACGGGCTATAATCATGAGTGGATGGGGT
>OMNN01002348.1:2360-21148 GCA_900302755.1 Chromis chromis | reverse complement strand
CCTGTCCCCGTCCAAGGCCAGCCTGAGCCGCTCCTCCACCGGGAACGCCACCGTGCAGGAGACCCCGAAGCCCAAGGATTACCTCATCCTGGTCATCCTGTCCTGCTTCTGCCCCATCTGGCCCGTCAGCATCGTGGCACTGGTGTACTCCATCATGGTGAGTATGGAAACTATCAGAGAATATGACTTCTGGAGCATAAGTATGGATAATAGTCAGTAAATAAAGATGCTGATGTTGGAGCATCTCAGTCTGGATGATACTCTTGAGTTAAACCCAACACGTAGACCTGCTAAAAGGGCAGTTAATGGAGAAATCAAAAGAAGAATTCAACAACTGCCTATATTTTGTCAAGTTGAACTTCAGAGACTCAGTAAATGGAGTTATTCCCATTTAATTTGTGTTAAATATGTCTTAGAATCTTAAAACATGGCTGATTCAATTAAATTACTCAGTTTTATAGATAGAAAATGCAAGAAAAAGCTTCTCGGGGAGCATAAGATGTGATATTTTGTGCGTAGGTGTGGTTAAATCATATGACGTATGTATCATTTTGATATTTGAAGGCAATATTTTAAAGAAAGGGCATCAATATATGTAGGAAGATGGTTGTCAAGCTGCTTGAGAGGGGAATATCCACTGTGAAATATCAATATATTGAGAAATACAGAGTAGTGGTGTGGTTTATGGGATTGATCACTTCAAAAATGAGTGATAAGAGTCCAGGATGACATCTTAAAATGACTGAATTTGTCCGGCCAGGAATCCAGAATTCAAGTATTTTTGATTTGCAGTAACATTTGGCGTCACGGCCTCATCAGCCTCCCCTCTGCTGAGGCTTTAACTGATCACAGGTCTGCTGCTGCCACTCAGCTGCTGCCTGTTCTGCTTTAGAGCCACTGACACTCCATTAATCCTTTCACACAAAAGTTTCAGGAGGCTGAAATGCTGATACAAGACGCCGCAGCCCTGTCACACGATGCTTGACACGCTGCTGCTGCTGTTTAGTAAACCCTATTCAGCTAAGGATCCTGCACATGGTCCGTATTCAAATTGCAGCACACGAGTCCATGGCGCTGACGGTGCACTTTCCCGTCGTGCGCCTCTGCAGTGGTGAGAGGTCCTGAGCAAAGATGGTGGAGTTTGTTATTGACGGCTGCAAGGGCTTAAAGTGTTTCAATCAGGCAGTGCAGAAGTTAGAGGATGTGCCAGATACCGGAGCAAGGAGCTGCTGGGATGGAGCCTGATTTGGATGCAAGCAAGGCGTGAAGCTCGTCCCTTTTAGCGTAGAATCGATCACATTTCATGTTTTATCGTTAACCAAACCACACGGGACCAGGAAGGAGGCTGCACCTTATTGATGGAAACGCTTCCTTCACTTTAGTGCACATGTAATATTAATAAAAACACATTCAGCACACCAAAAACACACAATAATAAGACTAACATCCCAGCATGGTCACTTTTACTGTCACATTTTGTCTTAAAACTACATTTGAGCAAGTTGATACTATAAAGCACCCTGATCCCAATAACTCTGTACTGTCTGCTGTTCCTCCCAGCTTTAAACTCTCCATCATGGCAGATGTGGAAAGCAGGAAATGTTCAATTAGAAAATAAACTGCAAAAGCAAGTGGCTCGATATTTATTTCAATTAGGTAATTAGAAAAGTAACCCTGGGTCTGGTGATCAATACGTTATTTGTCGTCATGTCCTTACTGTACTGTGTGTGTGAGAGAGGCTGCTGAACACATGCGTACTTTCTGGAGAAAAATCTCAGTTGATGTTGTAGAGAAATCTTACTTGAACTGTAAGTCTTTTGTCTTCTGTGGCAATTATGTCTTATATTTATCACTAATTATTTACCTGTGTACGTGACCTACAGGCTGCTTCAGTAGGCTAGTGGTTCATGTATTACGAACAGGAAGTGTGGAGGAAATTAGAAACATATTTTATTTCATTTAGTTGCTGCTTTTTTAAGAATCTTCCCAAATGATTCCACTATTTACTGTAAAATCTTTAATATTTAGCTTGAAGTAATGCCAGCATATCACAAAAAAAATAGGAATTGTACCAAAATACTTGCAACTGGTGCTATTTTAGAAGATTAAATATTTTTAGAATTCCTCAGTTCCTCCACAAAATATGAAATTTTATGGAATAGCAGAGAATTCATTTAAATCTTTATACATTTTTTTGCACTTGCAATCAAGACATCTGGAATCCGAAATGGGAAAACTGCACTATTAGGGCTCGAAAACTACAATGATACTGGATCATTGAGATCTGAGAAAGCTGAGAAAGCTGAGCAAAGTGTCCTGTTATGTGCCAATCAAAACATCTTGAATCCAAAATGGGAAAACTGAACTGTTAGGGGTTCGAAAACTACAACAATACTGGATCATCGAGATCTGAAACAACCAAAATAAAGCCGAGCAAACTGCCCTGTTATGTGCAATCTCTGCCTCCACCACTTTATGTAATGTGTGCACCGCTGTGTGTTTGTGAGCCAGGAAACAACAGCAGCAAAAGGCAGGATACTGTAATTGAGCCTCGCAGATAAATACGGCTTGTGACAGACCTTTTGCAGTAAGTATCTGCAATGATTCTATCAGGAGTCTTTTAGCGGCATCAGTCGTAACTCTGTTGTGTCAGGATTTTAACCTCCTGTTGGCTGACGGCTGCTTAGTTTCTCTTGGCGCGGCCGTTTTGTGTTTTTCAGCACACTTTACTTCTGACAGTTACAGCAGCCAACTCTCACATCTACAGAGAAACGAGGCAAATCCAATGCAGTAAACCCGTTAGTTCTGTAATATCACTCCTGTGGGCCGCACACACACACACACACACACACACACACACCAAAGGGAATATCAGGCGGTATCCACAAGACAGCCTGTACTTCCCCGAGCCATCATCATGAACCCACTGACATTCACAAGTCGGCCGCTTGCTAATGGCATTGAGGAAGAGGGGGAGAGAGGGAGGGTGAGGGAGGGAGGGAGAAAAGGGTGAGGCTCCGGCAGAGGGCAGAAGAAAGAAAAGTGAAGGAGGGAGAAACTGGAGCTGGCCACTAACTCGATAGAAGGCGAGAGGAGTCAATTTGGTTTCACTGCAGAGGGCAGATTGCAGCAGTTAGGCAGCTCTGTGGCAGCGATCAACATCATCTCTCTTTCCTGGGGGTGAGGAAAGGGGATACGGGCCTCCCAAAGAAGATCAAAACATCATTCGCTACAAGGGCAGATGGGTGCGAAGGAGGCAGCAAATGGCCATAACGTAGTTCCTACCACTTGATTAGAAAAAGGAACTGAGTTAGATACCACAGGGATGTCGGATGAGTGCAGACGGACAGGAAAACAGAGGTTTTTGCTGCGAGCAAATGAGCCAACAGTGATGTGGTTGATACCACACGATACAGCTCTGGAAGTGCACCATCGCTGCTAAGTGCTGATATGTGAAACGGATACTTGTGGAAAATTGAATAGAGAAAAAAACTGAAATGATTTTGATGAGGGGAGATCAGAATAAACAGATAAAGAAAAGTATCTTAAGGGGTGCTTTGATATGAAATGCCACAGCAGCATATAGCACATATAGCTGCCTTCAACTTCCACTGACCTAAGTTCATGCCAAGAGGTCTTCTGCTGCTTTAATAGTCATGTACTTTCATCTAACATTTACTATATTATGTGCTAGTTACTCATTTAAATCCTGCTGTGGGGCCGCCGTTTAGCTCACTGAGTTAAGGCGATACCACATGGCCTCAGTCCCTTAGCAGCGGTCATGAGTTCGAGTCCGGCTCAAGACCATTTGCTGCATGTCACTCTCCTGTCTCCCCCACTTTCACTCTGTCTCTCTCCAAGAAACCACAAAAAAACAAACCTGCTGTGAGCCATAATCTGTGTAGCATGTAAACTTAACTCGAACTTTAAAACTAAAAATCACTAAAATGACTGTGTGTATTGTCACGTACGTCTTCACAGCAACAAACCAATGGTAACTCTGCACTCCAAGAGGCCTTTTGGACGATTGTTTTGGCTCTTTGGCGTGCAGCTCCAATCTCATCAGTCCTCTTTTCAGCGGCAGTTGACAGCTTAAAAGTTCTGCTAAATCCACTCAGCCGCTCACCCAAAGTTGCTGGCTAACTAGTGAACACAGCGGAGCATTTAGCTGCAACAGACCCAGAAATTTCCCTCAGGAGCCGATAAAAAAACCCAAACGGAGCTGAAAAGGAACAGGAATATCGAGTTGAGTTTTGCTTCTCTGCTGGATGCATCACCATCGTATTGTATTCTTATGGTGATTGTTTCACAGAACATTGCAGAATTCAAGCATGCAAAGATTTTAAAGTCAAACAAAGACTGTAACTGTACTAGTGATGCTGCAAACATCAAACAACAATACAGATTTCCGTGTTTTCATCATTTAAACAGCTAAAATGAACCATGATCAAGCAGAAATGTGTCTAGGCTTCATTAAACCTTATAAAAGCGTTTCTCTGCGGTGGTAGATGGAGCGATGCTAACAACAGGAGAAACTTCTATCCATCTTCATCCACCACCACTTCCACAGCCTAAAAGCTAACTTCCAGCTGGCTGCCGCCACAGATCTCTGACAGATACTCTGGTGGGGAGAGCTTGCGGCTGGCAAACACAGGAGATGTGCAGTCAATTATGGGGATTGGAGAGGCTGGGGTAATAGGTTTTTACAGCCCAGTGTAGCCTATCCCAGTAATGGGAATGCCCAAACTGCAGGAGCATTATTGCACGCTCGGCAGATTTGCCTGTAAAATATGGACTTGCAGTGCTGCACTAGAGGGATGTGTGTGTGTGTGTGTGTGTGTGTAGGTAAATGACTTCTTATTAGCAGTCAGATACTGCAGAGACTGTAGGAGGCACTTTATACTGTTATGAATCTCATCAGAATCCCGCAGAGAGAAAACTGGAATCTACTGATATTTTAATAGAAACAAGACATATTTACTATTTTACAATTTCATTTTACTATCAGTGTGTGATGATAGTATCATTCTACAGTAAATAAAACTGAAAATAGTCATCTTATGCAGTTTTCATAAAGCATAAGGGAGAAGAGCCAGCAATCATATACAGTGGAGGCTGTTTAGATTGACTAGGAGTCAGAAATAATAATCTTAACACTCAATGCAATGTCAATGGATTCAAGGATTCAAGGTTCTTTATTGTCATACCAGCACGTGAGATGGCACGAAATTGGCACCCGGGTCCCAGTTATAAGTTAAAAAATAAATAAAAATAAGGGGAAAAAAAGTGAAATTACAAGCAATAAAATCAACATATACAAGTGTTTACCAGTGGTAAACAGATAAATATATGGTGCCACAATAAATTATTTATTTATTACTATGTTCACTGTATTTATCTTTTATTAGCATTATTAGACTCATTTAGAAATAAATATGGACAAATGCAACAGGAATAAGCCCAATACATTAGTCTGTGAATAAATACTTGTCCCGTGATGAGTCTCAGCTGAGCTTCATGTTTGCTAATTAACAAACGTTAGCATACTGATGTACTGAACTAACACAGTGAGAACAGTAAACATAAGAACCTTGTTAGGTTTAGTGCAGCTTTACAGAGCCCCAAGCATAGAGACGTAGTTTGTTAAAATGTCAGCAGTGATTCACTCAGATTTCCAATTTGATTGTGTGTTTTACATGGAATTTAGTTTTACATCACATACAATGTAAAAAGATGTTTGCATTTTATCATACAGATTTCTCCATATTTTTAAAATACACAACAATGTTATTACACTTGCAAATTAAAATAGACTGTGCATTTGCATATCTTTTGTTTTTTTTTTCTTAAGATTTATTTTTGGCCTTTTATGCCTTTATTAGATAGGACAGTGGATAGAGTCAGAAACGGGAGATATTGGGAAAGGACATGCGGTAAACGCCCGAGGTCGGAATCGAACCCGGGACAGCCACTACGCCTTGGCACTTGGGTCACGCGACATAACCATTAGGCTATCGGGGAGCCCTGGATTTGCATATCTAATATAAAATAACATTAAAAACCTGAATATGCACAACATTTGGGGGCAGTGGTGGCGCAACAGGTTAAGCCCCTGACAACTGAACAGAAGGTCAGGGGATCGAATCCCACTGCGGCTACTGTTGGGCCCTTGAGCAAGGCCCTTAACCCCTGACTGCTCCCCGGGCGCTGCACCGCGGCAGCCCACTGCTCCTCCTACTTGTATGTATAGTAGGATGGGTTAAATGCAGAAGCTGAATTTCCCCAATGCGATGAATAAAGGTTAACTTATTATAAATTAATTATATTATTTATGTAATTATTTAAAGGAAATGTACATTTTTGTAGGACATTAGAAGACTGTTAAAACACATCTACCATACATTTCACAATTATTATTATTATTTTAAAGATGAAATTATTCAATTCAAGTATAACAATGTTAATGTATTTCTAAAATGAGATACAAATAGTTAAAATTAACAGAAAAAGAGTTCTGTACTTTTAGATTTGATTATAGTTTTCTTTGTTAAATTAGCGATATCTCATAACTGCAGAACTTTTCACCTCAAACATGTTGAATGCATGTGTTTTCATCTGTGCACAGATTGGTGATCTGGCAAAATGCAGTTTATATTATTAGATATGGCATCTATATATCTGTGTGCATATTAATATATATTATAAGCAGTTTTATTGTTTTTATACATGTAAATATCCTTCATAAAACATTTTAAAAAACAAAGTTTACACGAGAAAATTGATTTTAATGATTTAAAATTACTTTATTTTAATGATATGCTTATTTTCAGTTATTTTATCTATAATTATCTTTTTTTTGGCTGCCCAGCTGTCGAAATATTACAGTTTTATCTTTTTTCTTCTTTTCTTTTTAACAATGTAGTAGTATTAGTAAGGAACTATAAATTCATTTGAAGTTGAAAGTAGAGCTTATTGCTTTAAATCCTCTGATCTGGACAAAACTTCTCCTTTTTAGTCGTCACTATTTCTTTTCCCTGAATCAATATGACGCCTATTTAGCTACAGATGTGTTTGCTTCATTCTGGACAGGACGGCGAGCACTTTGGAGGCAGACTGTATAATGATAATCTTGTTTTGTTTTCACAAACACATTACTAATAATAGCTGCTCTGCTAATCTTGATAACAGTGTTCTGTATGAGCTGAACTACGAAACTTGACCCTGGATTATCTAAAGAAGCCTGTCTGACAGTATTTCACTTGCTACCAACATTCTAATGGAATCAGACCATTACAGCCTTGTGTTTCTGTGGCGCTCGCACTTAGTTAGCTTATTCAAATTGTATGTTTCAGTTCACAAACTAAGATATAAATACAATTAAAATTCATGAGCTGCAGCAGCAGCATTTTATCGCTCCCAGAATGAGAACGGTGGCATCGTGGCTCTGACAGCTTCAGTTAGCATTGAGTGGTTTGCAATTTTAATGGCGATTCCAGCGTGAAAAGACAGTCTAAAAGCCCTGCTAGCAGCCCCCAGAGGCCGCGATGCTCCTTACACCAAACCAAACCACAGCGATTCAAACGAACCCCCTCAGAGACCCACTGTACTCTGTCTTTTAGGGATTAAATGTGACTACAATGACTAAATTATACATTGTTGAATTTTCAAGCGATGTTTTAAAATGAGTAAAAAAAAAGTAAAATTGAAGTCATGTAAAACTTTTAAGAGGGTCAAATTAAATGAAAAGTGTGAAGATAAAGGAAAACTTTATAGGAAATGATAGGTGTAAACAGCTCCTGGATGTGCTCTGCTCCTCTCCACTGGGCTGCTGCTGGTTTTTCATTATTAATGGCAAGAGAGGAAAGGAGCACTTACTGACTTACTGGCCTCCACCTTCCTCTGTTGAACATATGAGAACATAAGGGAGAGTGAGGAGAATGTATGTGGTGCATGTTTGTGTCTGTGTACTTTAGAACACTGGAGCGAGGATATTTTGGCTTTTTCACACCCCTTCAAACAACAGATTGAGGGTTAAGATTTGGTTTTAAAGCCACGGTTAGAATCAATTTTAGGTTAGGGTGAAGGTTATTCCTCTTAAAGCTCCTGGACACGTACTCAATAACTGTCCATTAGCTATAATAATAATATAATAACTGTTTTAGCTGATTCAATTATGGTAATTTTTGTCATATTTTCTGGTGTCATTTCAATCTGAGGTTCCTAAAATAAGTTTAATCTTATAAGGTTAGGACTGAATGTCCTCACAAACATAACTAAGCAAACATGTGAGTCTGTGTATAGGTGGCCGGTATGTACAGAGGTATCATAATGAACACTGGTCAAGACACTTTGAGGGTTGAATTTCCCATTCAGAAAACAAATATGACCAGCCGTACTCCTGCTGCGAATCAATATAGACATTAATCAGTCAAGCAAAGGGTGCCTCCCACTGACACACACACACAAACACACAATAATGTCCTGCAGACCCCGAGGCAATCACACAAAACCGGGTGTATTAAACAAGACTGCTGACACAGACCCCTTCCCCTTGTTTCTGTCTTTCCCTCTTTTCATGATGGACAGAAAATATCATCATCTTTTTAAAATCTGCCGGTTCTTCATTGATGTTTTCCCTCCACGCAGGCTAAGCAGGCAGTGTTTTCTGAAAGAGACGTCCATTGATTTAAGGTGCTGATGTTGCTTTTCTCTGTGATGTGACTCCCGATCAATAAAGGGCTCCGGTGGGATTTTTGTACCAGAGCTTCACATTGCAGCAGCGCAAGTGAGAAGCTGGGATGTGTGAGAGGAGGGGAGGAAAAACTCCTATTTTAATTTCACTGTCAGGAGCTGGGATTGAAAGGTGCAATGATTTAGCTTTTGTACCTCAGGTCATGTTGAAATTGTGTCACACGGGGCTTTTATTCTTAGAATTATCACTCCTATTAAATTGTTTTTTGCCAATCAAATTCTTTGAAGGCATTATTATGCTAAGAGAAGATAAAACTTTATTAATCCCGAAGGAATTCTTGTGCCAGATATTGCTCAGAAAAAAACAAATGGCATAATATAAGAAATGCAGCACCTAAAAATAGAAAGCAATAAGATATAAGTATGATACATTACTGAAATAAATGAGCTAAAATAAGGCCAGAATAGAACTATAAAAAGTAATGCTGGTAATTACATGATCAGCCACAACATTATGACCACTGACAGGTGACGTGAATAACATTGATCATATTGGTACTATGTGGTGTTCTGCTGGAAAACCTTGGATTTTGGCATCCGACTTAGACACCCAAATAAACATTGTCCCAGAACAAGCACACTCCCTCATGCAAATGGCAATCCCAAATGTCACTGGCCTACCCCCGCAGGAAAATGCACCCCACCACATGGCAACAACATCAACCAATCAGGAACATCTTGAGGAACATGACAATGGCCCAAGATGTTGATTTGACCTCCAAACTTCCTAGACCCCATTCTGATCAAGCATCAACAGGATGCAGTGGAACAAGTTGGATTGACAGAGGCCCCACTGCACATCCAAGAGTATCAAACTGCCAACGTCCTGGTGCCAGACCCCATAGGACACCCTGAGAGGTCCTCTTGTCCATGCCCAATGGTTCAGAGCATTTTTGACCTCATAAGGGGGATCAACACAATATTAGGCAGGTGGTCATAATGTTATGCCTGATCGGTGTAGATAACCTTGTGTTATAATTACATAAAGTATGTTTTACTACCAAGGTATGTCTTATACCTGGTGATCAGGTTCTCCAAAACCACAGTATCCAAGTTCAAACTGACGTTCAGAGCCCCTCTACCTTCATGTCTTCTTCTGTGGTACCCCTACAAAATCTTTTCATGTTTTGCATCATGACACATCCTGCTGTTTCTTCTGTCTAGTCTCCATGATCATCATTATATCTATTTCTACCTGACGTTATAAAGACTGTGGCATATTGTTGCCTATAAAGTGACTTTTCAGAGTTGAGTGCAGCTACCTGGAACCATCTACCCGAGGAAATCAGGTCGGCTGAGTCAGTGATCTCTTTTAAGTCTTACTTTTATCAGAGAGCATTTCATTTCCTTTGAACTGTCTTTTACTTCTCTGAATAATGTGTTTACCTCTTCTGAGACTCTGTTGGTTTGCATACACCATGTTTGTTTTTATTTGTATTTCAAATTCTGATGATTACATGACTTGATTTATTTTGATGCCCTGTGAAGCACTTTGTAACCTGGATTTTGAAAGTGCTCTGCTTAATAACAATTATTAATATTAAAAGTCCTGGTACATCTCTACATCTCTACATCTATTCTATTTGCCGAGGAATTGGATCTTATTGGAGCTTATCACATGGTGATATTTACTTTTAATAGTGAGAATGAACTAACATTACCACCAGGAGATCACAGTGTGTCACAGCATCTGAGACTGTGTTGCAGAAGGATTTGGGGTTAGACGACTAAAACGCAAGTTCAGGTAAAGAGTATGGTCTGGATGAGTATCCATCCATCTATTATCTATACACTGCTTAATCCTCTGTAGGGTCTCGGGGGGACTGGAGCCTATCCCAGCTGACTGGGGTGAAGGCAGGGGACACACTGGACAGGTCACCAGTCTATCACAGGGCTACACATAGAGACATACAACCAAGCACACTCTCATTCACACCTACGGACAATTTAGAATAATCAGTTAACCTCAGCATGTTTTTGGACTGTGAGAGGAAGCCGGAATACCTGGTGAAAACCCACGCTGCACAGGGAGAACATGCAAACTCCACACAGAAAGATCCCAGGCGTCCTAACCGGGACGCGAACCGGGGATCTTCTAGCTATGCGGCAACGGTGCAGCCCATGGACAAGTATCACAAAAGTAAATTCTAGCACCGTACAATAGGGCTGTAATTTTGCAAACATGTTCATCATTATGTTGATTCAAATCATAATCACAATTTCCTGTCTAGTAGAATCAAATGAACTGAACTGTAATAGAGAGAGGCTTGTTCTCAGCCAACTGCTGCTTTATCTGGTAATTATTTTGTTGGTGCTGCACAATATTCAAGTCTTTGTACTTGTAAGTAGGATGTGTGCAGGCTTTATGCATGAAAAGAAGTCACTACTGTCACAAGTCCAAAGCACTTTAACTGGCAACCCAGACAGGAGCATCTTCCAGACTTTTACCTTTCAAAACGTTGTGAGCATTTCAGATATTTCCATCAGTTACCTGCTACTCAGCTTGTCACGTGTCCAAAGTTCTGTATATGTCTGCCAAAGAAATTCATTTTCTCTCCTTTGTGCAGCACCTTTTTCAAGTTTCTAAGACTTTTGGGAGAAGTTGTGATAGAGAAAAGGATAGGTGGCTTCCACGAGACACTGAGAGCACCTTGGTAAAGCTCCCATTAGACGTTTTTGTCAGTAGTCGTTTCATCTACTTTAAGCTGGAGGATTCTTGCCGCTCTGGAGCAGTGGAAGTGTTTCTGGTTGGCTCGGGTTCAATGAAAATGTGTCTTTGCTTCTGGAGGCCTTTAAAGTGGTTGATGCGGTTTCATTCTGTCTTTTTTATTTTATTTGGTGAGGTTAGTGATTCATCAGTCATAGAGGAGGTGAAAGAAAGGTTCTAGTGAGGCTCAGCAATACAAAGAGGATGGATATCCTAATTAATATTCTGTCTTTAAGAATGAGAACTTCAATAATCCCCAAAGGGAAATTCTTTTGTTGCAAAATTGTGGAAGCTGTCCAACTAAATTAATAATTGAATTAAAAAAAGTTACATTTTAAAAATTAAACTTTTGAAATTCAACAGAAAGAGGAATTATACAACTGGATGACTGTCTGTGATGTTCAGTAGAGCATTTTGTCATTACTAGTGTCTTATTACTAAATCTTGCCACTTAAATTACCTTTTTTTGGTGTAATATTCAGACATTACATGTCCAACAATACATAGTTATGTCTTTGCTTCTACTTTGGCCACATTTTCTTGTGCACACTTCGTCCTTTGTTTTATGATTTCCTAATTAGGTTTCTTATCGTTGCACTGCTATGTTTCTAAATTCTATTCATATTACACAATCAGCCGGTTTGTACTTTCAGAAAGGATAAGCAATCCACTAAACTTCCTCCTAAAGCCTTATCCTCGCTCTTGGCTTCACCTTCTGGTCAGAGAACAAGTGTGTAGCCTTTGCTGATCCAACACAGATGAGTGTTTAACAGCGCTAATGAAATCAGGCCTATTTAAAAAAAAAAAATAATGCACCCACTGAGATCAAGCAAGAGGGGCTTTATTGTGGTTAGCGGGTCATTGTGTAGGTTGCCTGCTGGCTCTACAGCCAATAAGAGCCGGTTCTGCTGAGGTCTCAAGTGCAGAGACCCTGCAGTTGAAGGAGGCTTTTAATGACCTGCTGCAGGGACCCCTCACTGGAACCCATTATCAGCTGCAGGAAATGTGTGTTTCTGGGCTTTACACCTGCTTTTAAGGCTGGAAATGGTAGACTGAACTTCCTGCAGATAATTATCACATTTCAGGTAGTAAAACTTTTGTGTGTTGTTGGGTTGATATATATTTTGTGTGCAAAGGGGTCAAGTGTGAGCGTAAGTTTTAGTAGGTGGAGTTTCTGACTTTATAGCAGGACTAAGATGAGAGGCTGCAACTAGACAGAGCAGTGCTTGCAGCTAAATGTGTGCTCACAGTGACAAAGTTTAGCATTTTCATATGAATTTATTGAGCAAGCATGCCAAATATTGCATTGCTTGCTTATAACATATATTACAGTTAAAGTATAGGTGAAGCTGTGGGGGATGTAAAGTAGTAGATAATCAAAGAACTTGGCTTGATTGTAGCACAATATGAAGAGTTACAGAAACGATTAAAATGGATTCTTATTAGGACATTGATGGCTGTGTCAGATTTTGCAGTGATTCAGTCAACAGTTGTTGAGAAGGCTGCCACAATAATTGCCACTATCAAAAATATTGATGCTGAAAATGTGTTGGAATCAGTATTTTCTGATTCTTGTTTTTTTGTACTTCAATTCATTGTAACCAATTTTTTTAGGATCACTACTTTATTGGTGCGTCATGAAATCAGTCTTTTTTTTTACTCCTGTTATTGTAGATTTGCAGTCAATGATACAGTTTTAGCAGCAGAATCTGCCTCAGTGTAAAAGACTTTGAAAGTATGTTAGCACTTCAGATTAGCAAAGATCAAAAAGGTGGTTTGTACACTGTGCAAGGTTCAGGTGGCATATTACAGCAGCATGAACACCTGGATAGAAAACACACAAGTGCTGTTCAGTGCAGAGGCACTTTACATCTGTTTCCGTCTCTCCTTCTCTCTGTGCTCACGTATGATATTACAGAGCTTTATTATTCCTAATAAAAATGTTCACATTTACATATTTCTTTCTGTTTCTGCAGTCAGACAATGGAACATGTTTGTAATAGTGGCTGGGACATTTAGACTACATGTTAACCAGCAGTCATTTCCAAGCTGCTATTCTATATTGCTTTATTACCACGTCATCTGAGAAACTTACCATACACATAATGTAAAGACATAGAATTCAAAGCTACTACCAAAGTCAGAAAACAGTTACACAATAAGGGTAAAAGGTGTTTCTTTAGCCAGTCTGTGCTTGTAAAATATCCACCTAATCCATGTTGCATTTTGTTTAATATACAGTTGAAGCTTTTTCACATTTAAAAAAAAAAAAATTGCACGATGACTTGAATAATAATTGATCTTTTAATTTATTCTATCATGTTGGAGCTGTCAGTTTAACTCTGCAGTTTTGCACGTCCATATGTAAACATTTTTCCATTTCATACTGTGCTGCATTACACAAAGACATACAATTTGTTCAAATAAAATTAACCTCAATTAAATAGTTATTTTGCTTTTTTGGCAGAAAATTAATTGTTTAGAATCATCAATTAATCTGTGAAATAGAAAACAAAAACCCTGAATGTTAAACCTAATGAGGATTTATCCTACGGCAACAATCACTGTATGAAACTTTGTGTCAATGCATCCTGTTGATGTTGGCATGTTTCCCAGTGTAAGAAAAAACTTGGACCTTGTGATGGCGGTAGATGTAAAATCAGGAGTTGTTAGGATGAATCCCCCTAGGGACCATGAATGCCAGTACTAATTTCATGGCAATACTTCCACAGATATGTGGTATAAAATGTGATATAACAACATGATTGGGAGTATGCTTCTTACTTGAAGTCATACATATTAATGATCGTCACTGAAGGTCAGTTTTTTAATCCCCCTCTCATCAGATTCTGATTAACTTGGTTTTTGATCTGCAGTCCTCCTCAGTCACAAGCCTCTTGGTACAAATGCCAATGTCATACTCCTCTGTAGCATTACTTTCTAGTCTTGCATGGAAAAAAAAGGCTCCGGACTTGATTTGATTAGGGCCTATAACCTCCCTCAGTGGAAACGTCTGTGGGGCAACCAAAACATTCTTCAATAAGATGAGTTTTTCCGGAACTTTAGTTTACAGCCTCCCACCAGAGAGATGCAAGGGGACTTCTAGGGAGGTTATTACAATAAGTAGGTTCTAGGTTCCTGTATGCACATCAAACATTCCACTTTATTCTATTCCCACGCCTTGTAAAAACATAATAAAGACTGCATATGCCAGGAAAGCCTTGGGCTGATTCAATTAGACATGAGAGGGCAGACGTGGCCATCTCATTCAGCTCGCAAACAACCACAGCACATGTACAGTAAGAGAGAAAGATGTGCTGAGTGAAGGCAGTGATGAAATGCATCAGCAACAGCGATGAACAGAGTAACCCAATAGCCCATATATTTACAGAGCCACTTTGAAATTCCAGGCCCAGTGAGTCACTTTGCTGTTTTTAGTGCTGTAGTTGGGAGGCACAGGATTTAGAGCTGTCGGTCAGTGTGTCAGGCTGTTGGACTATTTTTGCCGCTGCAGAGGTCAAGGGCACGCTCACCTCTTTAATGTTTAACGGGAACAGAAACAACATGGGGTCTGAGCGAGCACAGGTTCTCAACAACAGCTGGAGACACTTTCTGCTGCAATAACTCAGAAGTGCTTGGACATGCGCATATGCACTTGAACTTGAAGAAACAGAAATTCAGCTTAATGCTATAGCCAGAAGTTACAATGAAAAATATATTCTGACAAGTATGAGTGCAACTTTTATAATAAAAATAATAATTATATATATAGAGAGATTTTATCACTTAACCAGAAACATTATAGCTGTTTGTTTACAATCAATAGTCTATAATCTAACCTTTATTGATCCCTTTGGGGAAATTCCTTCTTTGCATTGACCCATCCTATTCAAAGTTAACCTTAACTATACATACTAGGAGCAGTGGGCTGCCACGGTGCAGCACCCGGGGAGCTTTCAGGGGTTAAGGGCCTTGCTCAAGGGCCCACAGTGGTGGTGACTGGGACGAGCAGTCTCTCTCACTTTCCCACCTCAACCTCTTGCCAGTCTGGGGATTCGAACCGGCGACCCACCAGTTACAAGTTCGCTTCACAAAGCACTAGGCCACCCCTCCTCTACCACTTTTATATAGTATATGATATTCAGTAAATGATAATATGTTCATTGATTTCAGACAGAATCCTAAAAAATACATTTATTCTCAACATTTCGGTGCAGGACCTTTATCAGGAAAACGGTTTTAAAGAGACTGAATGAGTGAATTTCCTGTGATTTCTTCCAAATTACATAAACAGACAATACTCAATGTGAGATTGTTTTCTGTATGTCCTTTCTTTACTTAAGATCAACTCTATGGACATCCTGTTCCAGCTCCAGATGAATTTATGTATGCATTAATGCTGCATTGACTTCTGGAGGCGTCTTGGAGGGTCATAAGTAAATTTATTATTGAGGCAATTTATTATTGATGCTAACCTTTCCTATATGCTGTGTTAAATGGTATCTGCTTAATATGTGTATTCTCTTCATTTACAATTGCCTCTTGAGGCCTGGAGGAACTATTTATGGGGATTCAGATTATCTTAATGTATACTGTCCTGACAGGGTTGAGGTAAATTTCATGATCATTTTCAATATATGTATGTATTATAAGCAGATTGAAAGTTTAGGATTTAAATTTAAAGGATTCTATTGACAATATAGAGTGTTTTCTAACTTTCTGTATGTTATTGACAATTGTAATTCAGAAGAGTGATGTTTTAGGATTCAGACCTCCCTAAAATAGGTTGCAGAGTTACTGCTGCTTCCTATTTAAGACGGCTTCTCTTTGTAACAAACCTGATGATGGTCTAGCATGCAAATAAATGTGTCTTTTTTTGCAAGTTCGACGGTGTGCAAGAGTCTGTTTGAAACTTTTGGATATTCTCAGCCTTCTTCTAGACACCTGTCTGATGAAATAGATGTGCAAAGAGTTCCTTTGTCTTAAATATGATGATGGAGAAGCTTAAATTGAAGTTACTTAAAGTGCTACCTTAGGGAGTGACTAACCAGGCAGTGAACAGGGCTGTGTTTCTGGTATTGTGGAGATGCATAGAGATCAGGATCAGAACCTGCTACTGTACCCTCTATCTGTATGGTCCATCAAGTTTGTACAACAGGTGCCAAATGGTGCACGTGTCTTGATGCAGTGCTGCATGCTCCATGAGTTGTCTCACCATTAGGACTTTCCACAAACAGTGAAAAACTAACTGCATTTGGACTCACTGACCAACTCGGAGGGAATCTTGGCTCACTCCTGCACAGTCAAAATCAAGTGTAAAATGCAACCATAACATATCATTTGGAAGCCTTGTGAGACTATTTTATCATTCAAATTGGCACAGAGTCATTCAGAGCAGAGCACGGCTGTCATATAAACCTTGTACTGTGAACCCTGATGGTCAGGAGGAGAATCCCCTCCCTGCAGTTTTTTTTTATCCTCCCACAATCCACTCTGATGCCCTAATGACTGCCTACACTGCCATAGTGAAAAAGCTGCAAGATGGAGAAACTGTGCGTCCTGTCATGATACCAACGTGGTAAATTCCATTTCTGTGAACAGTATGTCTTGGAAATAGGCTTTAACCAGTTTTCTGAAGACATTTAGCAATGTGGGGAAACGGAAAGCTACCCACAGAGGGTCAAGTGGTGCAGGAGTCAAATGAATTTTCCAGGTCTATAAATTAAAAAAATACAACAGACTGATCCCTCTTCTGCTGCTCTATCGATCCAATTAGGAGTTTAATGAGGACTTGAACTGTGCATTGTTTGTTCTTCTTACCTTCTGCTGAGAGCCCTTGTACATTCACTCCTCTGGCGTCCAGGAAACTGAGGCAGGCGTCCACATTCTCGATCTGGGGAGGAGACGGCAGACAGTCAGCACAAAGGACAGACGCAGCAAGAATGTGACGATACTTAACATTCAATGAGCCCAAATGTCTCGGGGCAGAGGGCTCAGAGGACGGGGCAGATCAGCGTTATTACCCATAAAGCACATCATTGTGTGGTTATTACCCGACCCCCGCACGACCCTGAGACCCTGCTGCATGACGGGCCGGCCGCAGTGTGTCGCCACCTACACACCCCAGTGCATGCCACGTACATGCATTCAACACCCATAAGTACACACAGTGCCAGACAGTGGAATCCAATGCAGTGCCATACAAGAGGTAACTGTGTGGCGAATTCACATACGCACCCACAGAGTAGACAGAGGAAAACTTAGGAACAAACTTCCACATAAACAGAGGCTGTGTAGGTCAGCGTGGCCCACTTTCACAACATAGTCAACAACTGCCACCTATGTAAACTCGTATCAGTTTCACAAAGGCCCACTGAGGTTGCAGTTATTAGGGGGATTTTCTGCCTTCCCTTACGGCGGCTAACGGGTGGCTTCATTAGCATGGTGGCCAGCCGCCAGTACCCCTCAGGAGGTCTTTTATGACGAGGTCAGAGGTCAAACTGCTCTGCTACAGCGCGGAGTGTCAGGGCCACACAAAGGGCAGGCCGGGCAACTCAGCCAGACGTCCAGCGGGCAATGATGATTCATGAGCTGTAACTCCCACTGAGCTCTCTCTCTTTTTTTAATGCTCCCTTACTCAGTGTCGCTTTCTCTCTTTATTAGCGAGAAGGAGACTCTGTAGCACCAGTATAATGAGTAATATGTGCACATAGGCTGTTTGGATAATCACTGATTCTTCTCCTAGTCCCACTGAGCTGAACTGTACTGTCTTTAATGGCTTAATAGCATGTCTTTCAGTGAGGAATTAGGCCTGTCTTAATGAAAATACAGCAAAGGAAAGCATTGTGTGGTCATAATATGCCTCGACATAACAGTGATATATTAATTAAACATAACATTACAAAGGATCTGAGAAGAAACTACTGCTGCTGACTCACCTACAACTTTCTGGATGATACAAAGGACACCCTTTTCCCTAACTGATTTACTGTCACAACAAATTTGAATAATGATTGTATGATCTTGAAATGATTTCTACCCATGCAGCATAAAAATTGCCTGAAAATCATGTCCTCCTTTGACCATGTGTATTAAGCCAACTGTGTAGAGAGAATCAATACACTGTATTACATGCAATACCTATAATTTCTCAAGAGTGCAAGGACGAACCGAAACAATTCTGGGATAATCCATCATAACACTACAATGAATCCAGACATACAGGGACAGTTTACCCAACAGTAATACTAATTGTAGTGTTAATCCACTGGAACTACTACTTAGGGGTGGCTCAGGTGGTAGAGCGGGTTGTCCACTGATTGCAAGGTTG
>OMNN01002340.1:0-11464 GCA_900302755.1 Chromis chromis | reverse complement strand
TGTCCTGAGAAAAATACTAACATACATCAATCACGACTTAAAGAATGTCATGTATAACACCTCACTTTGGGTTGGGGTGACTTTAGTTTCAGTTTGAACTACTCCCTCGTGGCGCTAGTTACCTCAAGCGCGATTCAAAATGTTTAAACTGAAAATAAAAGCATCCCAGTCCTGCTCAGAATGTAGTCAATGCTTGTCAGGAGTCTGTGGCTTTCTCGATTGCACAGTACTGCACAGCACAGTCACACAAAAGTAAAGAAATAAAGGGCTGGATTGAGTTCGTGGCTCTTAGTGAGAATGAGTATAGGTGAAAGGAGACCATATCTGCCCCCCTAATACCCCACAATCCACAAACACACATGCTCATATGAGCGTATACATGCGTCTCGCATTCTCTCTGCTCCCAGTAGTATTGGACTCTCTGCTGTAGCTCTGCAGGCAACGATGTTGTACATGAAAATGACATTTGGATGTATATGTCAACACAGCATTTGCAGTCACAATATGATCAAAGCTCCCTCAGACTCTCTGCTGGGTCCTGTTTAAGTAATTTATTTAATCGTTCTCTTCAGTACAAAGTGCACTTGGTTTTTCTGATCAGCACTTTTCAGTATTGTGAACTTGGTGTTCTGTCCCCACCAATTAACTTTGTTAGACTTTATGGCTGCTACAATAGCTTTGTATTTTGTTACTCTTCATTCCAAATGCACACACATACAAACACATTAGTTTTTTTTCTCATGCACATTTGATAATGAAGGCTGCTTGGCATATTGGTCCAAAGTTTGCTGCTCCTGTTTGGCTGCAACCATAGTCATGGCTACAATCAGCGTGATTATGACTTTTTCATTTCATTTGGGCCATTGGCACAGTCCCTCTGACTCATATTAGGCTGCTATAGCATTCCAGATCATTGTCATAAGTAGTGGTCTTGCATTGTATGAGTGTCAATGTAAGACCAATTTCATGTCATTTTAAAAACCAATGTTAGTGAAGAACTAAGACATGCAAAGAAAGTGAGAAGGTATTATTTTCCACCAAATATAAAGAGAGAAAAAAAATCAAAAATATCATGTAAATATTACTATATGTTCTTGATGGACAGGAGCGTTGAAAAAAAAAAGTTTTTAAGTTTTTCGTATTCGTTATCATGTATTTCATTTTTAGAAAATGTCATATTTAATCAGTGTTTGTATTATTGACCTCAGTTACTGCACTTTCTAGTTGTCATGTAAGAAGATAAAGTATATCTTTCAAAAATGTTTAGAAGCTGCTATTGTCAAAATGGTGATCTGAAACAAACTGTATGATATTCGATCATTTGACTCCCTGTGTTGCTATTAGCTTTCCTGTCATTAGTGTTTTACTTATATCTGACCCTGGATACTCGGAGGACGTATTGTCATACTCCTCTCCCATCTAAACAGACTTTTCATTTGATTTTATCAATGAAGTAGGGAGGTATTGTCACTATGAAACATATACCCATTCATACATAATCCATTGAGGCCCCAAATCTAAAACAATCGGGTACACATCAGTGCATTTTTTAGAAATATATTGTCACATATTTAAGGTCTTGCTAGATTGCAAATTTATTTTTGTTTTTGTTTCCTTTCTTTGATGTTTGTGTAATACATTATCTTAGGTTGAAGGTGTACATTTTGGCAGAGAAACCAAGAGATGTTGAAGAAAGTAAATGAAGAAACATTCCCATTAAAAGGGACATCTTGAAAGACTTTGTAACTTTTATGAAATATGAAACTTTGTAAGGACATTCTAAAGGATACATCATCTTCAAATATTGCATTTAACACTTTATATGAAAACTATATAGCCCTGGTTAAAAAAAAGACTTGTATTATGTTGATATTATCAAATTATATGTAATATTATTACTCCAGATACTGCTGCTTTACATAGAACTGTTACCAGTGGGGGGAGACTGACCTGCAATCACTACACTATATATACCAATGACATGCAGTGCGGTGGTTCATCATCTGCCACTGAGGTCACTGGAAAGCCATTCCAGTCGTTCGAATGGATGAATCTGAAACCTGTCGTTGGATCCTTCCCTTCGTTGTATAAACTGAGTTTAATCTGTTGTTGCTTCTACACACTTAGACTAACTTCGAAATATCCTCCTCAACAATTACTTGCATCATCAGTCAATGTCTGGATACCAAAACAACTGATTGTTATTGCTAAGAAAGGCTACAGAATGTGACTGCATGTCAACTTGAAAAAATTATATTCTTAATATTGGAGAAGGTACCCATAAGCCATAGCTGACCAAGATAGTCATGGGAGGAATTATACAATTGCGCATTGGATGAGGACATCACCTCTCTACTGTAGTCATCACAGGATCCCTTGCTGTACCTCATGCCTGTAATGTTTGCTGCTTCTATATTTTTGGTATTTTAGTGACATTTTTGCGTCTCATAACAATGGTGTAAATAGTAGAATTATTTATTGAGAGTGTTATACTTTTTTAAGTTATATTTAATGTCCATGTAAGTTATTTTTTACATTGTTCTTCTTATCAACAACACATTATAGGTTGTGAGTCAAAACTGTCATTTTGTCTCTGTCATCACAATCTATTGTGATCGTTGCTGTCAAGCACTGATCCGACACAAACAGTACAGTTCAGGCCCGCAAACCACAAAAAAAGAACTTCTCTCATTGGTCATTATGTGTAGACGGATACTGCTGGCACCCATGAGGATTCACCTTGTTTAAACGTTACTGATTGCAGTGTATCTTTTTTTTTCTTTTAAAACCAGAATGTAAAGTTTGTTTTTTCTTTCTTTTTGTTTTGTTTTTCATTATTTAAAAAAAAGAAGAAATGCACACATTAGCCATACATACAAGGAGTTCTGAAAAGAGAACCAAGTATATAAATGGTCATAAATCCATAATATAGCAAATAATGTTTTGAGAGCCAGTGTAAGGCACAAGGGATGTATGTACACAGCCGCCTGAGGGCAGGAGGAAATGGGCAAGTGGCAAAGTAAGGGATCAAAAATGAAGGAAAAAAAAAAAGGACTGGAGGTCAGAAGGCAGCCGATGGTGAGTGTTCTTGGATGGGGGGGAGTAGAAGGTGGGCAGGGAGAGATGTAGGGATGGGTGGGCTGCTTTTCCTGGCCTGTCTAGCTATTTGTCCAGGTGTGAAAATGTGTACTCACAGAGGCTGCCCCTGGGCCAGGGGTGGCCAGCCTGACTGGCAACATGCCGAGGCCAATGAGTCAGAGTTTCTCCTGGGGGTGGCAGCCATCCCTCTCTGGGACTCCCACCACCCCTCCCTCCCCCCTTACTACCTCCACCTCCCGACTCCTCGACACACTGCCTCATCTGTCACTGTCAGGTATGCCTGCGCAGGGCGGCCAGGGTCAAGCTGGGCCTGTGAAAATGAGAGAGGATGTTTGCCCAGCTTACAGAGCCTTTTGAAGTTAGGCTGAAGGAACACAGTCCTCCTCACCTACAGCCTACTCTTATCACATAATATGATGTGTATAGCAGTGTTTTTTGACAGGCTTTGATACCTCTCCACGTCTACCACCAACAGTTGCTCCTTTGTTTCTAATTTAACACCTGGGTTTTGTATTTCTTGTCTAAAAATGTCAGAGACTTTGTGTCATTGTAAAAGCAAATGGGGGAGTGTAAGAAAGAGAGTGTCTGAAGCCCTAATGTTTTCGCTCAGATCTTTGTGGAGAAAAAACACTGATGTGCCATCTTGTTGTAAGACATTTTCTTTGTGTGTTGTAACACATGAAGTACCTCTCACAGGCCTCTGGTTATAGAATGGTCCTCTTATGTCTGTTTCCTAATCCTTCAATAAATAAAAAAAAGGTGAATTGTCCTTTTTTCTAAGTGGGAAGTACAAAAAAAAAGTGTATTTGCATATTACGTGGATATCTAGTGGTATTACTGCAATGTTTCGTACCCAATTGCTCAACAAATATATTTTAAGATGTAAATAATAATATTATATGATGATTGTATTTGCAAACCATGTACTAACTGTTTGGGAGTAGCTCTTGGATTGATTTTTATCATAACTATTATACAAAGAAATGAACCGTGAAATGTTGTGCATTGTGTCAAAGTATCACCTGCAAGACAGAAAAAAAAGAGAAAAAAAAATCTGTGATGCTTTACCACACCACTTGCTGTCAGCATTTATTTGTTCATAATGGCTTAGTGCAAGCACTGTTGTCAGTTGTCTAAACCATGAATTTATCCATTGAGTCATAAATTATTTATTTGTTGTCAAGTTTAATAAAACCATCAAGGTCATTTCTGGATCTTAGGAGTCGTGTTGAAATTGATCCTCACAATCAAACTTGACTGATCTTTGAGAAGTTCATTTCAAATTTTGTCCGAGTTGACTGGCACCAACCAACCGCTTTCTTTTTCCGCTTTACTCCATTCTGTATATTGTCGAGTCTTATCCATATGCCTTTGTGTTTGCTGAGAATTTCACCAACACTGTAAAGGTAGCCATCAAACTCAGTAGTCCCTCCCTCCCTCTGATGGCCTCCTCTCTCTTTGGTTTTTACACAGTATGCACTTTTTCAGGCACATATACAACAGATTGGACTTTTATGTTTCAGTCGATGTTTCTCTCTGTTTTCACAGTTGCAATTATATATATTTTTGGTGCTCTGGTACATGGCAAAACATGTCTGATGTGTACTATATTTTCATAAGGAAGAGTCATAAAGATGAGTATCATGTTCATTTTTGCTGTCATTTATTGTGTAGAAATAAAACACTGGTTAAAGTGAGCATAAACTGGAGGTGTGTGGTCACTTTGTTTGAGATTGTTTTTTAATTGCTCCTGAAAACATCATGTGAAAGTGAGTCTGGGTTAATTTTGTAACTGCTTTAAACAGCTTTGAAGAACCTTCAACTCTTGTTCTTTCTCCTGGGAGGAACCACAGATTCATAGTGAGACCTTTCAAAATAATTTAAAAAAAAGCTGAGGTGGTTATAAAGAGGAACTCATTCTTCGAGCCTTCATTGATACATTGGCATGGAAATGTGAGTGCTGTTCCTGGCACATCAATGACCTTAATGGCCTAATTTGTGAGAATGAACATTAAGCTACTGATTTTTAAAGTGCAGTTAATGTTGCATGACTGGAAAGAAACTGGATCTGAGCTTAAAGGAATAGTTTGTTGAGGGAGGTGGAAAAAGAAAATGCTTCCCAGCAGCTCACATGCAGAGAGGCATAGCCACCTTCGGTTAATGATATAAATTAGAGCAATTCATAGGGGATAGCTGTCTGTTAGTTCAGTGACTGATTTCCCTCCTTTCCAGCTCAATGTAAATATTTTCCTGCTAGATCATGTGGTAATTCGGTTAAAAAACCCCGAGAAATAACAGCATCGCACAGCGCTCTACAATTGCTTACAGCCATTTTCATCTGTGCCTCATTTTGCCATCAGGCTAATTAATTGTGATCCAATTATTGCTCCGATATTGTGCAACTTTACTGTGGCGGTTTGCACCCCGGGGGCTTCTCTACAGTGAGGTCCATGTCAAGCAGGGCACATGAGTCATGTGCACCACATCAGCTGAGAAACATCAGGTCAGATTACGTTAAACTTCAACGTTAACAGGACAAATCACTGAAGTCAACATAACATCATTCTCTATGCTAGTACATGGCGATGGGCTGTGCTGCTTAGCCTTTCAACCAATTATTACTTTATTACTGGAAATCCAGTGACAAAAAAGTTAAACTCAAACTGCTGAATGCCAAAACTCTTGTTGCAACACATTGAAAATTGCTATGAAACATGTCTACAATTTTCTGATTACTAGTCACTTGTAAAATTTGTGTGTATTAGGGCGTTTTTTGAGATAAATTCTTCCCAAGTCGAAAGCTCTTTGAATTTCATCAGCAAGCTAAAATGCTAACATGGCTAAACCTAAATGCTCACAACAACAACACCAACACAAACACAATAAAACCCAGTACAATTCTTACCATGTTCACCATCTCAGTTTACCATGTTAACAACAGATAATTATCACAAAACACAAAGTACCACTTAGGCTAATAAGGATTTTGCAGGTATATGATCATAATGCAAAATGTTGGGTGCAATACTTTCATTTTTAAATAAAGATGGTGAACACCAAAGTCCATATAATTCATCCAGGGAACATGTCTGTTCCAACATTCATCACACAAAAGTCAATATGTCACTCAAAACATCAAATATCAAGCTCAAGCTAGAGGTAAAGTCTGTGTATTACCTCAGCCATTGGGTTTAATCCTCTGAGGACCATGAATCTCTGCACAAATTTCAAGGCAATCCATCCAGTAGGTGTTGAGATATTTTAGTCTGGACCAAAATGGCAGCAACAGACTGACATTGTCAAAACTCCCTCACATCCTGCCATATGGAAAGATATTAACCTCCCCGGCTGAATATATAGGATGTAGGAAATATGTCCAGAGGTTTTGGAAGATGCACTATTTTCCAACAAGCATCATCAGCTGTGGTGCGCAAAAACTTTGCAGAATCCCAAATTTTCTGTTGTTTTAATAGTTAAAAGTGAATAATAAGTGTTGCAGTTCATTGATTTTTAACTCGGGGATACTATTGGTTTTGGATGTGGGTGTTCCAACATGTGTTAACACTTTCAAGTTTGAGCAACAACATCCCGTTCTTTGGTTTCTTCTGATATGACGTAAACACACCACAAGACGAATAGTCAAGATTAAACAAGGAAGTGTGGGAGTATCGAATGCCAGAGTATCCAGTGGGCTATTAACTCCAGGAGGTTATTGTCTTTAAAAGGTCACATTTTACTCACTTTCTGGTGTAGACTGGGTATTTTTTTTGGATTGCAAGAATGCAGAAATTGATGTAAACTGAAAGATATGTGCTTCTAAAGTAAAGTATTTTTTAATTAAAGCCATACAATGGCACACCAGGAAAATAACTACCAGGTGGAAAATAACCAATGATCATGAAAACTGGGAAAACTTCACAGAAAAATCAATAGTAAATACACAAGGGAAACATTTCATCTGCAGATGTGGCAAACAATTTTGGGAAGCATTGTTTGTTGGGTGGAGTGGTGGTGGGGATTTGAATTATTTTGCCACTTAATCGAATAGGTATGCTGCACAGCTGTTCAAACTGGCCCGCTGTAGCGAGAAAAGAAAAGTACCTCTGGTTTTCTATACATTTTTAATATTTCACATTCTTCAGAAAAAGGACAATCAAAGCCACATAATAATACAGATATCATTGTTTTTACAATTTAAAATGTACAATATAATAATTTATTATCACAATTCATATAACATGAGATGAACATATCGAAAAAAAGGCATTGTTTGTCTTCGTTAAAACAATATCCATGGCTTTGAAGGTTGAAAAAGAAGAGGGTTAAAAAGGACCACAGGTGATCCCTACAATCACTGATTCCTCACAATTCAGTGTACAGTACCTCATGTTTACAGCTCGATCGACAGAAACAGTTCTGACTGCCTGAAAGTGATGCTCAAAATTACTGTCTTGTTATCCTACTTGCCAAATGAGTCTACATAAACATGAAAGAACATTAAATTGTGTTTTGAGAGGGGAACTTTTCAGAGCCAGACTACATATATAAGTCTTAGTTTTGGTCTGGTTTTCAAACATTCGTGAAAATTTAGTGACTGTAATATCATGTCTAACACTGCTCCTCTTATCTTTGTCTTATTGCAGATCTATTTTTAACTTGCGGAACTTGTCAACTGGTTTCTGATGCACAATAATAACAGTCACACTCCACCAAGCATGTTAGGCGAACTTGCAGAATTTTTAAAATCTTGCTATAACATCTGATTGATGTTTTTTTTTTTTTTACAGTATCAGTTGGTGTGTTCATACCAAAACTCATCATATTACATAAATGTATACTTTAGTGTGGCAAAAGCATTGTCTTTCTTTGTCCTGGGTGTGTAATAAATCTGGGTCCATCTTTGTCTAAGAAGTAAAAATCCTTAAATTTGGTTTTTACATGTTCAACAGTATTTATTTTGGATATTGTAGTACTAAAAAGGCAGATAACAAAATGATTTCTACATTTCAGCACTGAAATTAAAGCTGAGTTAAAAGTCTATGAATGAGTATAATGTTCGAATGCCACCTACTCTGTCTTTGCATAAGTTCATCAGGCTGGTAGAAAAGCCTATTTTATCAATACTGTTACCACACAAAGCCTTTGCTATGTCAACTGAATCTATCAAATGTCATATAAGACTAACTACATAGTTTATCACTTACTGATTTTAAATTCCTGAAGCAAAGCTTATTTTTTTTTAATAAACGTGAACTTGAAAACAAGTAAGTGAATTTCAAAATGGCTTTAACACATTTCAGTTTCTCCTTTCAAACGAAAGTCGTAAAGGCAAATAAGTTATACTATTGATTTTTCCTTTTTTTTTTCTCTCTTTTTGTTCCAGGTAAGCATCAAAGCACCGAAAAGGAACTACAATATTACATTCAAAGGATTTAAGCCAACCAGTTTTCTTTTGGTTGAATGATATTTTACATGTTTCACACTGCAGTTTCTCATTGATATGTGAAATCACTGGCATTTTGCAGTTGAGAAATATGTCCGTTCCAGCGAGTTGTCTTTTTTTTTTATTTTTTAGAATCTTCTGTCTTATAATAAAAGTAGGCCACACAAAAATATGCTTTTCGGTAGCTTTTAACGCAATGTCCAGTGATGTCGAAGGGTTTTTTCCTTTTTGCTTCCTTTTTTGGCCTCTCCTGGCTTTCAAAATACCCCAGTCATGTGAGAGACACTCGCTGCAGAGTTGTACAGAAGAGGTACATCAATCAATGATGTCATTTTGCAGGGAAAAAAAAGAAGAAAAGACGCACTGCTCGTCTCTGAACTCCTGTCTCATCGGAGCTTGGTGTTGCTGTATGTGTTGCGCTGTACAGAAATTAGCTTTTCCATGCACATGGTGCGACTGTCGTGTAAGGAGCCGTGCCACATGTTGCTGGGAGGTCGCCCCTCTTCGCTCCGGCAGTAGACATACGCCATGGTGTCGGTGCGGCTCTGGATGTGGGTGCTGCGCAGGAGGGAGCGGCAGTAGAGGCTGATCTTCTCCACCCGGCGCAGTATCAGGTTGGCTTTTCTATTGGAGGAGATGAAAAAGTTATTCATTTATGACTTTAATCACCATTACATTTGCTCTCTGCTTTCCTAAAAACCAAATGTGAATGAAATGCAAATGTACACATCAATGTTGTGAAGTCAATTTGAAATAATTGGAATAATTTTGCAATTTTGGGTGCAAAGCAGTTTGAAAACGTCTTAGAGCAGGATAATTTATTCATTGACTTATTTAAGGTGGACCGAAACTCCCTTTTGGACCCATGTGTTGCTGAGCAAACTCACACTACATATTGATGGCACGTGTTAGTCCTGCTGTTGCGTGTGTTTACACGAGTGAGAAAAAATCATGTAACCAAAAAATTCTCCACGCCACCTGCTCTGCATAAACCTCACATGGGTTCCTCCACCAGCCTCAGTGACACAACGTTAACAAATACATTCAAACAAAGAGGGAAAAAAATAGGCATCATGTCCTCATCTGCACCTCTGCTGGCTTTTCACAAAAGTAAAGTTTTAAATTGTTTCTCTCCTGTCATTCTGATGTGACTTCCAGTTTGGGTCAAACTCTCGACATGCAATGACATTTAGAACTCTAAGGTACCGGTTATGTTTAACACTAGACTAGAGGCAGCTGTCTAGAGTGAGTGAAGCTAAGAATTTTGTCTCCAGGTCCTGAGTCTGGAAGTGAAATTTACGACATGAAGGAGCCATATGTCAGGTCAGCTCAATTTGAAAAAAAGGGCCTCACGAAACACACACACACACACACAGAGCATATTATAAAAAAAGATCTACAGTATTCTAGGTTGGTAAGCTCATATGGTTACTAATATGAGGAAAACACACACGGAGAAAGGCAAAATTCCATTTGTTTTGAAAAGCAGTGTCTGCTGAGCATCAACATCTGTCTTTAGTTAAGCAAGGAGTACAGACATCCTTTTCACTTATTTGCTGAAAAGGGTGGGGGGGCATTTTCTCATTTCCCTTAAATTCTTATGTCTGAAACAACAGAATACCAAACACATTATCGGGGGGAGGCGTGGAAGCACGTGAGCTAGGGGATGAATTAAAACCATTTAATGTCACTTATGGCGACAAACAAAGAAACCGTTGAAACACAAAAAAAAAAAACTTAAACTTTCAGATTGCAGCTACCAGATTTGGCTTGATATGCATGTGATTTAAGCAACTAAATCCCAAGTAATTGGTTACAACACAAACACAGCTTCAGTCCAGAACTAAAAAACATCAAGTCAGGGATGCTGATGTGGGGGAATAGGAAAAAAGTACATTGCAGCACAAGATAATAGCAGTAACCATGAATCATAACAGGTCAGAAGAAACATACGATCATGACAGGAGCTGGTGTTGACGTCTAACAATGGTGGATGTTTGGGGACTCCTGGGATTGTCGGCTCCTGGAGGGGAGCTGAGCGTGCTTACGTTTCACTTGGCCATTCTGTTACCTTTTAAAAGGCACCACCAATAGAGCCTGCTTGTAAATTACCGCAACGAGGCTCAACCCTGCCAACTTCAGGCAGTAAATAATCCGCACTCGCTCATCCAAAAGCCTCCACCGCTGCCACCCCCACCACCTCCCTTGCAGCTGCCCACACACAAACACACAAACACACCATCCACCAATTCCACCCCCCCATTCTCGAGCCCCTGATGGCCAACCTGTGCCTCCCACCCCCCTTCGCCAATCAGAGAGAGGCATAATCTTCCTACAGACCAAAGTTATTCCTCAATTATTATATTATTTATGGCTTTGAAAAGGAGCGCTTCCAGGCAGTGGGGGTGGACAAACCAAAACATTGGTCTGTAACTTAATATCTCGTGTTGCCATCATCAGCCCTGGACCTACTGCATAGTCAGACTCACATACATAAATGTTTTTGTTCTATACTTTCCCCCCCCCTTAAAAGTATTGTTTCCTCTTGTGCTCTTTTGTTAGCTTCTCTTTTGTTCCTGTGGTGTCGTAACGTCTCACTGTCTGCTCAGACTATCAATGGGGGTGTCCCTGTAAAGAGGGTCATGGGTGATGGGATGTCGGGGTGGTATAGTGTGGACACAGATTTTTTTTTTTATTGGAAAGAAGAGGAAATGGAGTTGGAAGTTGAGTTAGTGTTAGCTGAGTATCACGTTTAGTGTTTGGCTTGGCTGTCAAACACTGTTTTGGCATTGCCATGGTGATGTGAGGAGCGACTGTAACCCCAGAGTTTTTACGGTGACCTTGCCCACTTGCCTTCTGGTCGGAGCACTTTTTAGAAGTGTGTGTGTGTGTGTGTTGGGAAATGGTGCTCCTGCTTGTTGG
>OMNN01002337.1:10934-24417 GCA_900302755.1 Chromis chromis | reverse complement strand
GGTATTAAACACCAGCAGCACCGTGTATGACTGGTTGTGTGTCTGTTTGTGTGTGTGTTTGTAAGTGTGTGTGTGTGTGTGTGTGTGTGTGTGTAAGTGTGTATGTGTGTAGCACTGTGATGGAGCTGATAAAAGTGTGTTTGTTCCAGTCAGCGTGAACCTGACAGTGACTCTCGTTGTTTGAACGGGATGGAAAATCAAGTGGTTTGCCTCCAGCCATCAGAGTGAAAGAAAGTGTGTGTGTGTGTGTGTGTGTGTGTGTGTGTGTGTGTGTGTGTGTGTGTGTGTCACTGCTGGCATTGGCTCATTGGTGGCACAATGTACTGTAGATCTGCTGGAACGGAAAGTGCGTGTACGTTTACATTCAGGTCATTCATTATGCATCGGGGACAAATCAAACCAACCTCTACAAACATCCCATTCACATGTGACACATTTATGTGCCTCTGACTTAATTAAAAAGCATAACCTTGATGTTGAAATCAGAATTAACACTTTCAGGTGACCGTAGTAGACCCACCTCCTCCGGTGGCATTGGGGTGAACTCAGTGGAAGGGGGACGAGCGACGGACATGATGGCGCCCGGCAGAGAGACGTTGGACAGCCGTCTCTTCTTCACCCCGCTGCAGTTGTTGGGGATCTTGAACGCACAGCGTTTGTGGTAGTTGAGTCCACATCCTGCAGAGGAAAAGGTTTGTTAGCTGCTGTTCCATTCAGTCTTGTCTCAGTTTGTGTTGGCATGTTCTGTTCTGATTGTTTCAGTACAAACTCATGCCAGACTTCATGTAAACTCACTGAATATTAGTTTAACGAGCGGAGAGCTCCAAGTCAATATAGGGACCAAATATATGAGACAAAAAGCCATTTCCACATATTGAGACCCTGGATACAACTATCCCCTACACCTCTGCATGTCTTTTTTGTATTGTTATTTGGAATAAATAAACTAGAGCAACACTGAGATTAACAGGTGTTGGGAAGGGGGGGGGAAGGTGTATGCAGACCTGCAAGAAGGTTTTTACAGGTGATGAACCAAAAACAAAAACCTTCATAGCAAAAGAAAGGCAATGCCCCTACACTGACAAATAATGGAAAACCAAATGCGGGTCTCAAACCCCCCACAAAATGAAAAAAATCTGGTCATAGATTGAACCCCTAAAAACTCATCTCTGTTAGCAAAGTTACATATTTAGAAGTCTTTACTTTGTTTCCTTGAGAATGTGGAGATCTATGAAGTCCCTGCTTCCCTGTTCACCCACCCCTCTGCAGCTCGAGCACACCAGCTCACCTACAACTCTCCTCAAACATTGTACTGCACGCTACACAATGCTAAGTTGTAATACTGAAGTAATTTAGTCATACTTGAGCTAAGAAACGATGATAAGGACAATGATGCATAGAGTTCCACTCTCCAAGTTGACAGGATTGGTTATTTAGGTTTGTTACGTATGAAACCCTGGAAGTTTGAATCCATATCTTTGTCACTGGTGCATTGCTGTTTCAAGATGGAAATGCTTAGAAATGGTGGTGACTGCTTATTTTGCAGGTGATAGGTCATCCTGAATCTAAAAAAAACATATGGACATGTTAGCAAGGCAAAATTTCAGTGGGAGCACAGCAGCACACGAACCTTGCCTCTTCTTTTTTTTTGCTAAGTGTATTTTTAACTATTTGACACAACCACACTTGCTGTTTCCCTCCATTTTAATCATAAACGGAGGCTAATCAACCCCTGGCTCTAGTTTCTCTCGGCAAGAAAGTGAACTGGCACACAACTGTTGCTTGATTGTTCTGTTTCATTGAAGGGTATGAATAAGACCATTAAGAGAAAACCAAATGGTTCATTCATGCATAACACTGCTTCTCACAATTTAACTATCTGTCTGCATGCGTGTACAAAACTTTTATGCAGCTTAGGATGTGGTTAGTGAGATTGTTTACCAAATCAGATGCTTTAATCATTCTAAACTATGATTTACTCCAATAATAAAAAGAAAATCTCCATTCTTCTTCTGTCAAGGTTGTTTTTCCTCATCCTTCCCTCCCATCAGTCAGAGTGAGTGGGCAGATTAGATTCTTTTGTTGCGTCTCAGGTCTGAAAACTCTGCTTTTCACCTTCCCAACGAGTTATATAAGCGGAAGCCGTATTTCTGCGCTGACAGCCGCTCTGCTCCTCAGAACATCAAGCGTCTCTTTCCTCTCTGCTTGGCATCACTACAGTTACAATTCGCTCTGAGCTTTTTGAGCGCCGAGATCAAAACATTAAAGACGAGGCTCTTTGAAAAATAGTTGCAGGAAGTCACCGAGTCAATGAAGACATCCTGCTGTACAGCCACCGCAGCTTTGATTCAGGCCCGAAAACCAGCGTGTGAAACCCCGTGTGTCTGTTGGCCGTGAGCCCGGGCCTCGATTCGAGGTGCTGATTGGGTCAGCGTGGACGTGGCAGAAATCAAAGCCGAGGCTGAAACCGGAGAAGCCGCCGCACATAACCTCAGTGAAAATAAAACTTTATTAAATGTGTTAAAGCAAACATGACATCACACTGCTTCCATTTGTCTGAGGGATTGAACAGTAAAGTTTTATATGTACAAAGATCAATTGTCAGTCTTCCTTCACTTGATGAGTAGCCTCCTATTTCTCTGCTACACTCATTAAAATTTGATTTCTTTAACATCAGCACAGAAACACTGGCTGCAAACAACCTCCTGTCATAAAGTGAATTGAAAGGAAGCTTGTTTTAATGTCCACATCAACATCCATTTCTAAATCAAACACTTAATGTACCTGTCTTTCTGCAGTTACGACAGAGCTTTAATTTTTAGCTTTAAGTGAGCGATACTGAAGTCTGTTACCTTTATCAACATAACAGAAACTATTTGACAATGAAAACTAGACTACAACTAATTCAAGAACTATAATGAAATTTGTTGGGTAAAAACAAAGCAACAAAAATGGACAGACATTGACAGATGTTAATGCTTTAATGCAAGCAAACCTACAGTGAAAGCTCCAGGATTAATACTGGTGTATGCTCTCTTCCCTCCATGCTGGTAACGATCAATATTTTATACTAATCAATGTTTACATGTTTCCCTCCCAGGTGTACTTGATCTGAACTGATCCGAGAAAACACTTAAACTGAGGGGTTCCTTTGTAGTGTTTGGTTTGTTTGGTCATGATGACAGGTCTAGTCGTTTTGGTTTTCAGTTGTTTTAGGTGCAGTTTCCTGTTTGGTTTAGGTTAGAAAGAGAGAGCTCACATCTGAGGGCCCACTGTGTGGTGGGCCCAGGTGGCTTCCCTACTTTTAGTTCTGTTTTCTGGACGTGGTACATGTTTTGTTCGCTGTGGAAGTGAAAAGAAGCAAATACAAACTTTAACGTAAGACAAAACTAAAAAAAAAAAACAGTAATTGTAGTAGTGATCGGTCGGACAGTTATTTGGGCCAATTAAATGCCATATTCAGATAACTGGCATCTGCTGATTATCAGTCCCTGAGGCTTGAAACACATACACAAAAAAAGAGAAAAAAACATGCAGACAAACATGCAGACCTCAGATAGCATATTAAGTATTAGTTAAGTTGAAAGTTAGCAGGAGACTTCGAAAAAACTAAGTAGAGCAAGAATCTGCTCAGATTCTAAATTAGCCGCTGTACAAGATACATGAGCTAAGATAAATCTGTAAAAAGCAGCACAACACATTGCCAGATGTCACATTTTTTTCATTTTTTATTTGTCCCCAATGAATTGCCACCATATCACGATGGTGAGGTTTGTGTGTCACTTTGACCTTGGGAGCTACGTTGTTGTGGGCAACACATAGTCCCTGGTAGTTACTTCCGCGGCAAATTGGTCCTAAGGAGGGGACAGACTAAAAGCAAGTCCTCAATAAATTGAGAATCAGGGAACAGAGCAACCTCATCTGAAACAGGGAGACCTGGGCCAGGCCTGGGGGGGCGCTTATAAGTGAGCATCTGGCAGTTGAGCCATGACCAATGGGGCGCAGCCTCAAGAAGCTACATGGACCGCCACCCAGTGGGTGCACCACTTGCAAGGTTAGGGGCTGGGACCGGGTGCATTATCATCTGGGCGGCAGGCAATGGCTGGAACCTAGGTGTGCTAAACCCCTGGTGCTGCAAACTGAAGTGGAACATCACCTCTCTGGTGGGGAAGGAACCGGAGCTGGTGCAGGAGGTGGAGCATTACCAGTTGAATGTAGCTGGGCTCAGCTCCATGCATAGCAATGGTTCTTGAATAAAACTCCTGTAGAGGGGCTGGTGTCTCTCCTTTTGGGGAGTTGTCCAGGCTAAGAGGCACAAGGCAGTCGGGGACACTCACAAATTCCCAGCTGGGCATCACTGTATTAGAGGGGGGATGTCTTTCTGTCACTGAAGGAAAGGATCCGACTGTTGTCTGTGAGAAAAATGTGATTCTGGCCTTCTATATCAGGCATCAGCCCATATCAGTTGATTTCTACACTGTAGCCTTTGCCATAGCTTTGGTTATGGTGACTTTTTACTCCACTAGTGAAAAAGACCGTCCATGCAACTGCATTATTTTCTGTGAAATTATCACTGCAGGCGAGTTATCTATCATTTAGACTGACCCTGGTAGCTCCTTTGAGTTTGTTTCATCCCTGTGGGAGGAAAATAAACCTCCAAGCAACAAAAATCCCAGAGATTCGATCAAGTCGTGTTAAACAACAACAACCTAGTTTGTAGCTTAATAAAACTTTAAAACGTGTGGGTTGCTGAAACACTGCAGTTCCAGTCTGTCAGCATGATGAAATTTCTTCTGCAAGTTTATACTTTGGTTTTATGGGCTTCTTACCAACGTTAATACAGTCCATTCACCCATATGCATCCAGTTTAAACCACAGCAGCATTATAATGATAGCAAGGGTCCAACCCCAGAAGCTGCAGCACATCCTTACCTTCACATTTGAGGCCCTGTCTGACGAGCCCCCACAGCATCTCCCCACAGTCGTCACAGAAGGCCGGGGCCTTGTATGAGTGGACGTACAGTGTGTGAGGTCGAATCTGGAAGTCCTCCTCTGTGGCAAGAGCTGAAATGCAGAAATACACAGTTAGACAGTAAATAACAATATGGGATGTTTCCCATCCTGCAGCCAGTTTGGATGAAAGAGGAGGAGATGCTGTCAGTCTTTTGGACTTATACAACCTTTGGTCCTGCATTCTGGTGGATGTTACTTTGACACGTACCACCAACCTAAACATCGCTGCATGCTCTCATGGCAACTGCACTCCCGAACATCGGCAACCTCTCTCAGCAGGACAATGTGCCCGATCACACCACAAAAGCTGCTCAGGAACAACTGAAGGAACATGGCAATAACTCACGGTGTTGCCTTTAAATGTTGTGGCTGATTGGTGTTTTTGATCTTGTTGATGCTTTATTTTACCGTTTGCAAAGAAACCTATTCATGCATTGTTTGCCAGAGTTTTAGCAAAAAACAAGTTAAAGGGAAAAAAATGCTTCAGTTCGAGATCTTCACATCGACTCCATGTCTCATAGAATTGATTACAAAATTTCCATTACCAATATATAAGGTTCTGAATGGCTTGGCATCTTTGTACTTTATATTCTTATCTGCTGCCTTGAGGACATAAGCTATACCTACGCTTAAGTCTGGAGATGCAGCCTTTGCTTACCTTAATTACCTTAACTTTCTTACTATAACTCTTTTAAGAAACATCACCTTTTCAATCTTGCTTTTATGCATTCATTCTGTATCCTGGCTTTTATCTATTCCTACTGCAATTTTTTCATTTACTTTTTGTCTAATGCTTAATCGTACTCAATTTTATTTATATCTGTTTGCAAATTTCTTTTACATGTGTTTTGTATGTACTAGATATGCAATGATGCCAAGCATTTTGAGCTAAATTGTGTACATGAATGGTGCAATACAAATAGCATGATCTTCAGTAGTGTAAATGCAGATATATCATCCAGAGCTCTGGTAGCAGAGGCAGTGTGAACTGTAACAGTAATACAGAAAGAAAGGAGGCTCAGCTCTGCAGGGTTTTGCAGCAGCAGCAGCAGCAGTCAGAGGTGGAGGAGGAGGAAGTGGTCGTGGGTTTGCGCCCGGTGCGGTTCGAATTTGTTTTCATCCTCCTGTGTAATTTAAACCTGCCGCTGCTGTGCGTCTGGGTGTTCAGCTGTTAAGGTGTCAGTTTTAGTTTTTACAGGCCAACCCGTTGACACGACTCAGGAAATGACAATCCCATACACAATATTATGGTTAGAGTGAGCGGGGTGACCCGGTGCGACGCCGGGGTGGAGGAAACAAGATCTGGGCCGACCTCACCGCTCTCCCTCAAAGGTGAGATTAAAAAGAGTGCAGAAGAGGTGAGGAAGCTGAGACAAAACAATAAATAGAAAATAAAATTAATGTAGCTCTCATCACTTTTAAACCTGCACAAAGTGTAAATCAGTTTATCCATAATAACACCTAATACTGTAAATATTAGGGGTTCTATTAATAGTCATTTGTATGCAATAATCTTGATGTATATATTATTTTTCTTATTATATATTATAGTTGTTAATTTGCAAATTATTAATATTATTAGCTGTCTAAATACAAAGTGCTGGAACCCACTAATTGTTGTTCACAAGGCTTTAGTTCTACTTTTTCGTACTTAAACACTTTAAACTTTCCTTGCCCCGAAAGCTAATCACACTGTAGTTTAAGGACGCCAATGCAAACTACGAAAAGATCTTTACCAGTTTAATAACACGTGTGCAGCATTTAGCAAACCTGGTGTAACGTGAGAAAACACAAATACTAAAACACAATGCAAGTAAAGAAATAAGTGTTAAATACAGATTTGTGTGTATTTTTGCAGCATGTTTTGTTTTCAGTATTAGTTTCCATTTGGTCTTTTTACTTCGATGCACTCTCACTGCCACCGTGCTAATCTCCTAAAAGCAACTGAAATTTTGAAACTGAACAACTAAAGCGCCAAAATCTGGCAGACAAAGTCTCAACAGTTAGACTACAGAAAGATTTACGCAGATTGTGGGGGAAAAAAAGGACTGATAAATTTACAAATATAAAAATGATTAATGAAATGAAAAGAAAAAAGAAAATGTAATATTTTAGTATATCTTGCACCAAAGATATCACCCAGATGCTGATTTAATGCTGGAGTCAAGGCCAGGAGCTGAAGGCAGAAAGCTACAACCCGTGGACTAATTGGTTAATTTTAAAAAATCAATACATTAATTGATTACAAAAGCAATTCCCTACCAGAGAGCACCACCTCGACCAGGTCGCCCTCGTGGATCTCCTCCGCTGAGGTCAAACGCTGCAGGATGTTGTCCGAGCTCAGGTCATGACGGAAGAGCAGGATCTTGTCATACATCCCGAAAAATCCACATTCAGGGAACTGAGAAGGAAAAAGAAGTTATAGCTACATGTCCACAGCTGAGTTATCACTATCAACCTGAGCACAGACACACACAAGAGGGAGCAATATGGATAAAATCCTCAAACACATTGTATGTAACATTACATAATACTGATGTACAGCACAGTACTGTGGTTTGAGTCACATTTCTTGATTCTTATCCAGGAGGCATCTGATCATTCTAAAGTCATCCGGAAGCACAACAACAAACCCAAACATGCAGCCATGGTCATACGAACTACAGAATCTTCATCCACTACTAGAAGAACAAAGAGTCCTGCCTTAGAATAAATCAAATGTAAAAACAAGCAAAACATGCAATAGTGTGTGTTTTAGTTATTTAATGTAATATCCTGTGTATAACTGTGAGCATTTAGCCTAAAGGTGGCACTAAAGACATAATTTAAGGCTCATTTCAAGTGAAATATCTTCATGTCCCGTGTGCAGCTTGTTCTCACAGCAACAAGGGAAGTTTTTTTCATTACATCAACCTTCACCATGATCCGGTTTGTTCCTAAAGTTAAAGATTACCTAACCTTTGAATATGAGGAACACATGACTGTGTTCAAAGAAAAACCACAGTGGGAAACTACCAACAGCCAAAACACTGCTGAAATATTTTGACTGTGGCTGCTGAATTATTTTTCACTGCAGTCAACCAGCCTCCATATTTTTTAAAATGAAATTTCCTGGGTAAAAGCATAATGGTTTCTCAGCAGCTACAACCCCTTTCCTTTATATGAAGAACCTTAAACATCATATAATCTACTAATAATCTAACCTTGGGGAAATTCCTTCTCTGCATTGACCCATCCTATTCAAAGTTAACCTTAACTATACATACTAGGAGCAGTGGGCTGCCATGGTGCAGCGCCCGGGGAGCAGTCAGGGGTTAAGGGCCTTGCTCAAGGGCCCACAGTAGTGGTGACTGGGACAAGCAGTCGCTCTCACTTTCCCACCTCAACCTCATGCCAGTCCGGGTACTCGAACCAGCGACCCACCGGTTACAAGTTCACTTCACAAACCACTAGGCCACCACTGCCACTTTATCATGTGGTGTTATGTTCAAGTCTGCGACACTGTTCTTGTCGTATATAATGCCTTTTCTCTCTTTCTGTTGCAGCTTTCCTGGACCAATTCCATCAAATGTTTCAGTCTGTGTCTTGTCTGCCGTACAGTGAACATAAAGCAATTACAATGTGAAATACTTGAATGAAAGTCAAGTCCATCGAGTCCATTCCGTTAACTTACAAAGGTCATCTAAGATGTTTTCAGGTCTCAGTGTTCCTTGTGCTGCTGCTGCTACTGGAGGTAGTAAATGTCTTAACCAATAAATACTGACAAAAGTACAGGGAAAGACAAAAATATTGTTGTGCAGAGTTTTATATCATCTCTACTTGGTCAATACAGTTGTATATAAATGTTAGTATTTAATTACATTTAACAGCACACACTGGATTGCGGAGAAATGTATTAGCTTAAATCCATTGCAACAAATGTGTTTCTTCTGTGTCAATATGTTGGCTCATGATGCCAACTGTTTTTGACTTCAGTCGTTGCTCAGTTGCAGTTAAAGTTTTAAACAATGGTGGCAGCAGCAGTCAGACTCAGTTCCAAAGTTTCCAAAGACCCAAGACCTTGAAAGTATTGGAATACTTCAAATTATCACATAACAAAAAGAAGATTTGTAAATTGTATAAAGCTTCGATGAAGTGCCACAGTAGCACACAGTATAATGTGTGCACACCTGAAGAGAAAACACAGCGACGCTATCCGTCATGGAGGCATTTTACTGTTCTGTTGTATCTGTTTGCTTGTCCCCTGCTCCCTGTGCTTACATATACTGTATTTAAATACAGCCAAATTCCCAATAAAGCTGCTGTCTTTTACATATTGTTCAGTTTTTGTTGTCTGACAATGGAACAAATACGAAACTAAACGAGAAGCATTAAGACGACATGTTAACCAGCAGTCACTTTCAAGCATCTGCTCTGCACTAAAATCCAGACTTTGCAACCGCATTGTCGACCAAGAAACTCATCACACACAACAACTTCTGCAACTACAGCAAAATGAGACCACAGTTTCTAAGAACTAAAGGTGAAAACATTTCTGTGACACTGCATCTACAGACAACACTTAGTTTAAAGGAACCACACCCGGGCTTTCACATGTTTTAGTTCCTTAACCACAAAGTGTACATCCTTTACTGCTGGCCATTTCAATGCATGAGTGTTCCGACCTTCCTGAGGGAAACTGGTTTCAATTCATTTCAGTATATTATTCCTCTATTACAGGGGCACTTGAGTGTCTTCTAATATGAAATCCGTTTACAATAGGTAAATAAGTTAAGTCAAATTGTCAATAAGTGGTATTGCAGCTTTTAGGGAAGATGTTAAGATGATAAGTTTGCACTGCTCTTATAATGTAGCTATCACCCTTTAGCGTGTTTTGCATAATAGCTAGCAGTTAGTTTGTACGATTTTTAGTTCAGGGACTGTGTCTTATTTGGTTTGGCCTCGTGTCTGTGCCCTCATGTGAATGATTCAACCTCCCTCAGTGTTTTGAAATTGAAATCTCAGAATTTGATGTAAAGATTTTCTTCCTACAACTTGACAAAAGCGTAAGACTAAATCTTAATTTCATATAAGTTAAATTAAAAGACGAGTTTTCAAAGAAACTACATTAAAATTTACCAAAAGTTTTCCAAGCACCATCATGAAAAAGTCCTAATAAACACTTGTGAAATGAAGAGTGTGTGCTTTCATTGCGTGGTAAATGCTGTACGTTGTTGTGATAAAACATGTGCAGTGGATTTGGAGTTCAGCAGCTTCTGCAGGCTGCAGAAAGGCAGGTGGAGCAGCTTCCTGCTCCGTGTTAGCAGGATGTTAGCAGTGTGCAGGTAGCATGCAGCGTGGATGCAGCAGCGCACACTGACAGCAGGAAACCGACCGACAGGTGACGAAGCAGAAGCTGCACGGATCACATTAGATGTGCCACACACAGACACACACATGCAGAAAGTCTGTCATGAATTATGGCTGAGGTTCTGTTACTGACACCCTGCAGTCATTAGCCATGTGGCTACACACCACCGCCCAGACAAGTAGACAGTGACAGACACAAACATGGGAACAGGACAGTGTGATCCAGGAGAAAGCTGAGTTCTAACAGGAGTTGAGTTCACTTTGGTCATTCTGTGATGGTCTCCTCCTTCAAACTGAACGATTATAAGACACAGACATTAAAAAGACCTATAAGACCTATAAACCTTAAAATTAGAAGGGATGTCCTGATAGTCTTCTTTGTAGCCATTTTGAGTCTATTTGTAATCATTTTGCACCTCTCTGTAGCTGTGTTGCATCACTTTGTGCTTATTTGGCACCTCTTTGTGTCAATTTGAGTCTATCTAGTAGTCTTACAGCAGCATTCTTCACCAACTATAGATTAGCCAGTACCCACGTACATAGAGTTATAGTAATCCAGCCTTGAGGAAACTAATGCAGTGGTCACAGTCTTAATGTGATTCAGACAGAGGATGGATCTCAGTTTGGCAATGTATATCAGTTGACAGTAGCACCATTTTACCATGAAGTTAATGTGTTGACACCAAGATTCATTGCATGGGCATGTAGGTTGGCTGTTGATGGCCCTGTTTTGTTGAGGGGGAGCGAACACAATCCCATCTGCCTTATTGTCATTTAAGTGGGGACAGTTCTTGACCATCCAGCACTTCACCTCCTGGAGGCAGGTTAAGATGGATGTGATGGAGGTGGAGTCATCTGGATTCAAAGGCAGGTATATTTTTGTGTCATCAGCGTAACACTGGAAGATGGAGCCTAACAGTGCATAAACAAAAAAAATCAAATGAGCACTAAAATGGAACCTTGAGGTACTCCACAAGTGACTGGGGCCGAATAGGAGAAGCAACTCCCAATTTTAAGAGATAAGGACCTGTCTGCTAAGTAGAAAGCAAACCACTTCGGCACAACTTAGACTTAGACTTAGAGACTTAGACTCCACTTTATTGATCCCGTTTGGATGACTCCATCAGGGAAATTCAGGTTTCCAGCAGCAGAAGACAAAATAAGAAAGTAACAGGTTACCAGTCTAACGAGTGTAGTGGTCAACCGTATCAAAAGTCATGCTGGGATCTAATAAAATTAAAATGGCAAAATTACCAGTCTAATGTCAGTCACGAGTCCTTGACACATGAGAAATCTGAATGAGACATTTTAATGTCACAGCATTATTTTTCTATACCAGTAACCCAAAATATACACTACAACTCATTCAGGTTGAACAAGGTGTGAAGGTATCAGCAGCTCAAATTTACAGCACAAAATTTTGTGTAGTGCTGGGTTTTTTATGTTTGTCCAATTTAAAAACAATATTAAGAAACAGTCACAGAAAATACATTGGAACAAACACGTCGAGTTTGTCTGGACTAACCAGGACTAAGCAGGAAGCTGAAAAACCCCTCCATGCAGACTGGGTGAGGTCTGAACCAGAAGTGAAAACACTTCTGTTCAGCTGCCATGACGACGCATTTGCGCTCCATCCAATCACATTACAGTCAGTCGTCAGCTGATGCATTCTCTGAGGTGAGCAGAGAAACACACTAAGAGTACTGTTAATGGACAAGAGTGTGTGTTTAATACACACTGATCCCCTCTTTATGGTTAATCCTCCATTAGCCAGGGATTAACCTCTACACACATACAGCACACCAACGCACACAGCCCCTTTCATTTTCAATAACTCTTCTCTGATGCCCTCACCAAATGCAAAACAGATTTCTGACGACTCCACAGCCCTGTTCTGGCCATCAGGGTCTCAGAGGCCAAAAGCTCCAGGCCCCGCTGAGACCTTTGACCTCCAGCAGGAGAAGGCGGTCTTGTTTTTACCGAGCCAGGGGGTGAGGGGGGTATTATCCACCAACTCTTAATCGGTGGAGCTCTCATACCATTATCAGAGGGACTAAGTGTTCATGGAACCCAATAATCCTGGTTATAAAAGAGACGACGACACACTCGACAGCCGGAACACAAATGCACACACACATAAAGTTTATGTCTATCTCCTGAATTACCTCCAAAGCTCGCAACGTTTCTGGTATTTATCATGCAAACAAGGTATTGTCAGACATAAAACGATTAAAGGCCACAATAATCAAATGACTGTCTGATTTTATCAGTACAAAGGATTTATGAGTGTGGAGACAGTTATGAGCCCTTAGTAAAACTTCAGGGTTTCCAGGTTGTGAAACTGCTATAGAGTATATAATTTAATTTATCATCATGAACAGAGATTTTCTCACTAGAAATAAGCCATCAACATTGTATTTACACATGCTGTTGTTAATTAAAGGTCCTTCCATTGTTATAATAATTATAATTAATAATATAATAACCACAGGGTTTCCTGCAGTAAATTAGCTGGTGGAGGTGGCAGTTAGAAGACTGCACTGGGATCCTGCAGGTCCAGCGGGGCTCAAAGCAAATCTCACTAGAGCAGTCAGTTTTAACTTTGCTGTGGTTCAAACAATAAACTGCAGCTTCCAGGATTTACCACAACCAGAAGCACAGAGTCAACAAATGCAGCTGAGAAGGAGACTGAAACAGGTTTTTACAAAGCAAGTAAAGCAAGGCAAGATTTGGACTGTGTTAATATACAACAGACTTAAATCTGCCCCCTTTGGGTTGAGGCGACACCTGCTCTGTTCTCCTATTGAGAAATGTATGAACTCTGTACTTACTAGGAGTGTAACAATACACGTATTTGCATTGAACTGTATGGTACAGGCACTTTCGGTTTGGTATACATGTGTACCGCGGTACGAAAATTTTAAGACTATTAAGAATGGTCAATGTACAGAATTGTTTTAATTGCTAAACTTAAAACCTCATAGTGCCCACAGTTGTAGCGGACCTTCTCCGTCTCACAGTTGCACAGTATTGTGGAACTAAAAACAAGTAGGAGTTTCCAGTGGACCAAAGGATGTGACGGACCGTTTATTCTCCTGCCGGCGCTTCTGTGATAAGCCTA
>OMNN01002336.1:0-11472 GCA_900302755.1 Chromis chromis | reverse complement strand
CCCTACTCCTCCGAAAGACGTGTCCCCGGACCCCGGCCCTACATCCCCGACCTCCACCTCGACCAGGATGGACGAGAAGGAGTCGATCAAGTACCAGGTGCCGCTGACGGACGGCATGAAAATGGAGAGCTGTAGTCCGCTGCGCAGCGGCCTATCGATGAACAGCCAGGCCGCGGCCACGCATCACCCCATCCCGACCTACCCGGCCTACTCTCTGCCGACACCCCACGAGTACAGCGGCAGCCTCTTCCACCCCGGCAGCCTGCTCGGCGGATCCTCCTCCAGCTTTACGCCCAAATGCAAAAGCAAAGCGAGGTCGAGCTCAGGTGAGTCTCACGTGTGTTTGTCGCTCTCATCAGATGGCAGATCAAACTGATAAGGCCTAATTAAAAGGTTATGGTTTATTCAGCTACTCGGCGAAGCGTTACGCACTATATAGTTTCCCCGATCAATCATCAGCAGATAAATGTTTTATTTGTCACCATATAGGCCTGATAATACCGTCACTACTGTCTTACATTCGTTAATATAACTATGTGGGATTTGTCTTAAGGCCATGTTTGTTTTAAATACTATTTATTCTTGTGGTCAAAATTCTTGACGCCACTTTTGTGAACTTGCTGCTCTGGTGTCTCCCTGGCAAAATAAAAGCAGATATTTTGTGTATCGGTGTCCTCTCCAAACCTGTCCTGGCAAGTCTTATCTTTGTGCCATCGCCTCTTGTAAACTCCCTCCGCTTAAACAGGCTCACTTTAGACAAGAATCCACCTGAGATGAAATTCATCAGTCTAATCAGACAAAAGAAAGTGGGATTAGACCTAATTACACTAATTGTTTTTATCAGAGATATCATTGTTTTATTTTACATATTTATTTGGTTTCACTAAAAATAATCGAAATCGTTTAAATATTTTACGCAGAGATTAAAAAAAAAAAAGCGCCACCTTTTTCTTTTCTTTTATATAATTCACGATAATTGTACTTCTTGTGACTTGTCAGGCTGCCACAGTCAAATGGCCTCTTCTTCGTGCCATGGGCTTGTTTTCTTTTAAACGTGGCCTTTATTGCACTTAAAAAATAAAGGAGTCACGACGCCCTGGCTCCTGCCATATCCTGTATACCTCCAAGTGAACAAATCACGACCTCCACCCCGCCCACCGCTCTCCCCAGCACTAACAAAGCACAGGCGACAGAGTCCTGCTGTTTGTGTTTTTAAGCATGGCCTTGGCCAACTGCACTGACATCAAGTCCTGAACACAGCAGATCTGCTTCTCTGCTTGTGGAGATGAGAGCGCCATTGGACACCAGTGTGTAAAAGTAAACCTGAATTTAAAAAAAAATACACATATGTGGTTCAGTTTTTACTCAAAATTCTCAAAATCAGTGAAATTGTTTAATAATAAAGGAACATATTTTCTGACCGTCTGGACAGGCACCTGATTCAATATGCACTGGGAGTAATATTTAGGGGAATATTTAGTCTTTGTGTCTGACACTAATGGGCAGACATTTGAAAAAACAACTCAGTCTGGTAATGAGTCTGTAATTTCCCCACATTGTTCCAGCTGTGGTACTTTGAATTAATGGAGAGAGAGAAAAACACAACAGCAGACTTTGTAGGCTGTTAACAAGTTGTTCCAAATGTAGCTGTGTAATTATCAATATTGTCATCCACTGTCCCCTTTGCTTTTTAATCCACCTGGGGGAAGCTCACTGCCTGATAATCAGTGAATATGAGCTGCAGTGCTGTTGGAGAAATGTTACACTGTGACATTTAAAAGAAGCTGGCCAGACTGTGTCTGAATCAGCAACACAAACATATCTGCGACGGTATTAGAAAGCCTCTTATCTATCAAATTCGATGTCCAGTGCCAGTAATGGTGATTGATTGTTGTACAAAATGCCACAATGACATTTCGGCTGTCAGCACATTTACCTTAGTGCTGAGGCTTCCTGTTGAACTCGCCTCAAACCAGAACAACTCGCCCCTGTCTAGCTGGTACACAAACTCTTGTCACTTTTTTCTGCAATTTCACCACTAAACATTGCATAACATGTAAGTCATGGCTGATGAATATTTAAAACATTAATGAGGCCGCTTCATTGTGGTCGCTGGACTTGCGAAACACTTAAGAGGAAGAGAAGGGAGGTAGAAAAAAGCACCGAGGTGCATTTCAAAAGGAACATAGCGTTTTGCTCAGGTCAGATTCCATTGTAGAGCGAGGGTGGGACTTTGGGTGTCGCTGGTATTATAACAGGAATAATGAGATGATGCTCTGGGGAGAGAGGGATACTTGAATTAAATGAATTGTCGGCTGAGCAACAGGCTGTTTGAAGTCAGTGGAACCTGTGTGGGAGAGAAAAGCATGTGGGAATAAATAAAGAAAAGCAGGCTTTACAAAGAGTCGAATGAGCTAGCGCTGATCCAGTCACTACTTAAGAATAATGCAAAGTTTATCAAAATAATGCTCGACTGAATGCCATTTTGATATTATTAATTTGCGGCCAACTGGTATGCAAGCTTTTCATCAAAGACTGCAACACTGTCCGGCACATTTAATACCACCTACACACACTTATGTTTCCTCTCATGGGTGCCCACTAAGCTGATGAATAATGTAGTCCTAATTTGATGGTGTGTCTCATTCTTCTTGTTGGACACCTCTGGACATGTTCTGGCTGTCTCTGGCCTCCCTACTCTGGATCGGTTTACATAGAGGTGTCTGTGTCCATGACAGCCGTGCCCACTCGGTACACCTGCACGCTGATATGGACATTGTCACCATCATGAGGCAGATTTTGACTTCATATTACAGGGGCCATCTGGGATCATTCAGCGCTGTATCGCTGCCTGATTGGCCCGGACAGCTGCTATGTGTTGCTTCTGCCCGAGGGTGAATTTTTTAATTATATAAAATTTCTTCTTGTCTCCCCCCCTCTTGAACTATATGCAGAGGGCCGTGAATGTGTAAACTGCGGTGCCACGTCCACCCCTCTGTGGCGACGGGATGGTACCGGCCACTACCTGTGCAACGCCTGCGGACTGTACCACAAGATGAACGGCCAGAACCGACCACTTATCAAGCCCAAACGGAGACTGGTGAGTTTTACTTTTTCGCTCCGTCGCTTCGCCCTGAGAGAAGGCACCCAAATATGAGCACAAAGCAGATGCCGGCAGCACAATTCCAGGAAAGTTATATTTTCCCTATGATCTTCCTGGAATTGTTTGTCCCTCTCACCCCCCGATGATCCGCCTTCATGGCCTGTTACAATACTGCTACTATTGCCATTGTTCCTGCTATCATTATTGCTGGTACTTCTGATACTGTTACTGATACCAATGCCCATGCTGCTTTAGTTAACACCAAGCTCGAGTAAATGAAAAGCAGAAAGGACACATAACATTCTTGTGGTGGATGTACCATGTTGCAGAGCGGCTCAGTCATTTTTGACGTTAACCCTACTGAAGCTGAACGTATTTCTGCCAGTATTAATTTATAAATATAATATTTTGTAGCTTTCCAAACAATTTACAATATACATCCATAGATAGATTTAAAAAAAATATTTCAGTCTATCTATCTATCTATCTATCTATCTATCTATCTATCTATCTATCTATCTATCTATCTATCTATCTATCTATCTATCTATCTATCTATCTATCTATACAACATAAATTATTTTTACATTTTAATAGCCTTTTATATTAGTAAGTATATTATTAAAGGTTCATGTTTCAGATTTAGTTTTTATACATATATTTTTATTATTTAAATCTTATGTATTATTTCTAGCTTTATTTATCTCTCTATGCTCTGTTAACGAGTGCAATTATCACCACTACTACTGCCTATTATAATATAATAATGGGTAACTTATTATGAATTAATTATAGGCGTTAACACCAAAAATAGATAGCTAATAAAAAGTTTAGAGCTGTATAACCTTTTAACTTTAATAAAAAGGGGTCTGGGCTTTTTAATTTACCCAGGCTAATTATAATTGCAGAGGCTGCAGCCTGGGTCTAATGGTCTTCATTAACATTAGCTGCTAATTTGACTTGCCAATAAATTGGCCGCTATCAGATGATCGGTAAAGATATTTCGGATGGGCTTCTTGAAACTATACAGCTCATTTTTTAATTTATAATTTTTTTTCGTGTTGTTCCTTGACCACCTCCGCGTCATTCCTCCTCGTGAAAAGTCCATTACATTTTCCACTGGGTCGGCCCATATGGCTGCAGCTTTTGCATTTTCAGCTCAAGTGTTTTTCAGAGTTGTGTTCAAAGGGGCATCCAGTTGTTTCCTATCCGGATATCTGGCCGGCCCAGATAAGGAAGTCAGGCTCCCGGCTGTTTCCGCCTTCAACCAGCGCGCTGCATTCTCTATGGCCAGACTGACATATACTGTAAAGAGATTATCACAACACTGGAGGAGCCGCTTATGTGTGAAGAGACAGACCGTGAGGGGCGGGGATTGGAAAATAAATGGATTTATGTTCTTCTCTTGTTTGTCATTCTCGGTGGGCATCGGTACAGTCTTAATGCGCAGCTGCTTTGTATTTAAAAATATAGGTTACATATTTCACTTCGCATAATAATGACCAGGGTTGTTGTTGTTCTCCAGGTCAATAGCAACGAGGCCACCTGAAATTAATTAAAAGAAAAACCTGGATGCTGCTTGCAAAGCAAAGAACCGGAGGGTTCTTGGATGTAAAGCTAATGTTTCTTATTATGTGTGAAGAATTGATCTGCAATGGACGCAGGAGCACATTGTCAGGCAGGACACCGGGTCTTACACAACTTGTAGCCCAGTTTTCCTGGATCAGGAGGAAAACAGGCTTTTAGAAAGGCATCCAGTATGACAGCTTAGTACCAACATATGTATTTTAAATAATTAAATATGATAATTACCAGGCATGTAGAGACACATTCTGTAGAAAATGTCTTTCAATCTTCTATTATTATTGTGATCATGGTTTTAGAGGTTAGCATACAATTAATTTAACAGAACAATAGTGAAAGTAATTTTCCAGACTGACTCTTTTGATACTTTTCTCCACATGGTTCTGCGGTAAAAGCTGAAACCTCCTGTATTGCTATTTCATTTAAGAAAACTTTCAGTCTTATTGATTTTGTGTCGTGGCAGAAATCACACATTTGTTTGAATATAGTATTAGTGCTGTGGATTTATTAACATAATTGATGATTGTACTGGTGTCTACAAAATTGTGTTATTTATGCTACTGTGTTGTGTCCGCGCTGACCTCTGTACAGCGTGTGAAAGGGTCATTATTTATGATGTATTTTCTCTGCTTCCTTCAGTCTGCTGCCAGACGTGCAGGCACCTGCTGTGCAAACTGCCAGACCACCACCACCACCCTGTGGAGGCGCAACGGGAACGGAGACCCGGTGTGTAACGCCTGCGGCCTTTACTTTAAACTGCACAATGTAAGTAGCTTTGAAAAAAAAAGCCCTGCACCCGAGTGTGGGGTTTTGGGTGAAAGGAGGAGGGGAGGGGTGCTGGTCGTTTACTGGTTAAGTGGGCGGACAGCTCGTATCGATTTAGGAGCAGAGACATTGAGAGTGTGGAGGCAAAGCCTGCTCACCCTGTCGAGCAGAACCCACCGGTCGTCTTTTTTTATTAATCCATCGTTGTTTCAATGGGGGGCGTTACTCCCCAGAGAGGCTGCCGGGTGGGACTGTCATTCAGTGTAACGGCGTCGGTTACACTGATGAGGATTTGTCTGAGGCTGCTCCTTTCAGGCCCTGACTGGTCCTCATCCCCATGTATTCATATTGACCAGGACGGTTCTGTTAGGTTTAGACAATTAGACAAAAGCCAAAAACGCCCTGACTCGCCTTATAATGGAGCAATATATGCAAAACAGCTGCTCATTATTTATAGCATTTATATGACACTGGTGTAAATCATAATAGCTACCATGAAAGAAATGCATGTTAATCATAATTTGCAGTTCAATTTGTGACATATTCTTGGTGACATAAATTACGAGCCAGTAAGCAAGCTGGAACTAACAAAAAACAAACATAAGCCGCTATAATGTAGTATTCACACTGTCAGTGCAGCTTTTGTCTGGTTGGCCTTGAGCTAATGTGCTGCTCTCTACAGGTCAACAGACCCCTGACCATGAAGAAAGAAGGCATCCAGACACGCAACCGCAAGATGTCCAGCAAGTCCAAGAGGAACAAACGAGCAGGGGACGGCTTTGACGAGCTGTCCAAATGCATGCAGGACAAGGCCTCCCACTTTGGCGGTGCCCCCGGCCTCACCAGCCACATGACCCACATGGGTCACCTGCCCCCCTTCAGCCACTCGGGACACATGCTGCCTACTCCCACGCCCATTCACCCTTCATTCGGTCATCCTCACCACTCCAACCGCTCGCCAGTCTGGGCTGAGCCTCACTGAGGTTCCTGCAGACCCAGAAACCCTTCGCCTGTAGGAGCCACCACATCGCCATAAACACTAAATGGCCTCCACATCATGTCGAAAGCTGAGCAGACTTGTGTCATGTACAGTGGTTGGAGGGGAGAGACTTTCAGTTGGACTTGATCACTGAAGGTCGCGTCACGCCTGACCTCGCGGATGGGACGCTGCCGAGAGCAGGACTTTAGTGGACTCTCTGAAGAGCTAATGTGACGAGGGGTTTGTTAGTCCCCGCGTGACTGGGGCTAGCAGGAACGGAGTGAATGGAGATGCTTGTCATTCTTTTTGCTTATTTTTACTAAGTCACTTTGGTACCCACCTCTCCTTGACCCTGTAACAGGAGACTCATGAGAGGTCTTAAAAAGAACCGCTGTTTTCACCTCATCTCATTATATACTGAGATACATACACCCCGTCCATCCCCGGCCTGTCCTCCACAACTGCTGTGGACAGACAGACAGACTCCTCAGTGCTGGAGGTCGTCAGACGGGCCGAACACAAACAGCTACAGAACCCGTGCACCTCTGTTACAAACCGGTCAACCCACAGTTTCCACAAACCAGTGCTCTCCTCACATGCTGGATTGTACACCACCACAATGCTCACCTGTTTTTGATAACGGAGTTTTATGGAGAAAAAAAACAACACAGTAAATAGAGTGTTTATAAATGCTTAATTGCTATTATTGTTGTTATATTTGATGTTATAATTATTGCTACGATAATTTATTTTCACTCTAAGCTTTCGTCAAACACACATGGAAACGTATGATTTTAATTTCATGGTTATTACGTAAAGAAAACACTGACCTGTCTTAGATGAAAAGTCCCTGAGCTGTACGTTTTTATCATTTTTCCATCTCACAAAGAAAAGGAAATAAAGTTTAATACTGAAGTAAAGTCTGTCTCTATCATTCTTAGATCTTGGTGTAGTTTTTATTTATTAATTTACAGTACAATAAGCAAAAAAACAAAACGTAAATAAATATTTTACGTGACCACCCTCGGCTTTAAAACCGTACACCTGAGCACAGTTTTTCAACAGTGTTCTTCTTGTAGCTAGAGATAGTTATTTATGATTGTGGTTGTGTTTGTGGATCATAAGCCTCTGTGTTGGTTCTGTGTTATTGATATGAATCTAAACATTGAAACAGTTTCAAATCTTTTCACAGTATTTGACTAAACTCCCATTTTTATGAGGAGTGCTTGATTATTAAAATCATAAGTGATATCAGATGTATCAAGGGAAGCTCTGTGATCCCTTAAGCGTGGTAATGCTTTGGTCAGGCTCCTCCTCTATCTCTGATGGCACGTTGTTAAGAGAAGGCCTCTTTGTGGAGCTGAAGCCTCAGGCTGGACCATTGTACCCAGTCAGCAGGCTCCAGCAAAGGGCTCCAGAGTCACACACAGTCATACAAATGCACGTATCCACATGCTCATGCACACACAAACAAACCCTAATTCACTCTCTCATTTAACAACAGTTTCACCTCTAACAGCCAAATTCTTTATGAGCTTGCATGTGAAAAACACTGAGTCATGAGTGCAGTTCAGTCTCTCTCTTCTGGCCACGGTGATTGGAGTGAGAGGAAGGACAGCGGGTCTTTAGTGGGAGAGAGAAGAGGAAGGAAAGGCAATCAGGCGACCTGAGCAAACACATGGGGGTCTGCTCAAACCCTCCGCACACAGATGTGCTCGCAGCTGAGGCTGCCAGGAAGCAGGCGTCGACTCCGATTCTCCCTCATCTCGTTCTTTTTCTTTCTCTTTGTTTATCTTTTTTCACTCACCCTCTTTCTGCTCTCCCATTTATTCTGTTTATGTTTTACTCTTCTTTTTTCTATGTTGCTCATTCTGTCTCCCCCTTCCCCATTTGGACGATTACAGTAAAATAAAGGGGCTGAAGAAACTTTGAACAGAGCCAGCCACTAATGAGTCTGCTCGATTAGGGCCAATCTGAGGTCATCATCGCTGAGTTCACCATGCCCTCACACACCCACAGCACAAACCGTCCGATTAAACAGTCTACGCTAAAAGTGGACTACTACCCCTCCCTGAACCCTCCACCCTGTTCACATCTGTTGGACGTCTGTGGAGGTTGATCTGCAGGGGTTTCCCAGAGGTTTGATCAGTTCACATTGGAAATAACATTTATCCAGGGACTTATATAGGTGCTGTTGTATTATCCAGTGTAGCTGGAGTAGTGTGTAGTTAGCTTATGCTACATCATAGCATCCCCCAACACTCCCGACTGGCTGTACACACATGGATACAGGAATGGAAGACTCCATCTAAGTGTCTGTTTTCAGAGAGGGGGTGGGATCCTCTTGATCCACTTGCTGAACACCAGTGAAAATGTAACGCTCGACTGCCAGTAAGCAGTCTAGCCATCTGTGTGTAGTGCAGTGTGGTGGGAGCTGGGCCGTGTACAGGCCACGACTCCAGCGGGTTGAGCGCTGCTGCAGCCAGCGAGCCTCCTCGGCTGGGCTTGGCCTGACTCCCGGAGCCTGAGAGGGGGAGATGGAGAGAGCCAGCACTCTTCAATGAGGCCCTCCAGAGGGAAAGAGCAGCCCTCCCAAAAATAATACAGGAGTCTGCCAGGCTAGAGAGTCCCAGAGCACATACGCAGACATGAACATGCAAGTGCACATACATACAAGGCTGGTATGGAGCGTGAGCAAGTTTCTCATGCCTGGTGCAGACACAGTGCTCCTGTTTGTAGGCAGCATTTCAAATCACAGGCCTGATTGACATTGGGTGGCAGGGACATGACATGCACACTTGCATTTGAAGTGAATGCTTGGTTTAATGTTGTGGTATTCAGCGTCTGCCACTGTTAAATTTTCTACTATTAAATTTGTACCGGTTCTGTAAAGTGAGCGTTTATTACACGTTTTACTCACCAGGCCTCACTAAACCAACAGCTACACTGAACAAGACATCCCCTCCTAACTCACATCATGAATTATGTGACACGAAAAAGCCATAAAATAGGATGTTACTTATCTTCGCTATCAGAGTGGCATTCCATAGAGGAGATGAAGAGGAGAGATCTCAAATGCGTCGGCGGGGTGAACATGGTGGCCACCTAGATCAGAGCACCGAGAGGTTTACGACTTCAACCTGGAACTGGATGTTTCAACTCATCTCCACTCCCTACCTCCTTCTTTTTCTCCCCTCTGCTCTTCCGCTTGTACTCGCCAACCTCCCTCACCACCGCCGCACATTCCCTCTCTGCGCTCCATGGAACTATCCATCTCTTCATTTCCCCCCCTCTCCATCCCCGACTACTCCCACTCTTTCCTTGTCTCCCACTCCCCCAGTGTATTTGTTTTTCCATCAAATTGAATTAGTGGAATCAAAAGGTATCCCGACCATCCCCTCGCAAAGTTGAGTTAGGGAGAGAGAGACGTAGAAGATGAAAGGAAGTGCAGTGCAGTTCAAATGCAGGTCTCTTAGTGTGTGTGTTGCAATGGGGGTTGACCTTTGCCTGGGCCTAGCTAGAAAAGCATCCCTCCTTCCTCAGACCCCTAGAAGGATATTAAGGCTTCAAGACGGGACAGTATTTAGATAATACAAACATGGGGCATGTATTGCTGTCTTTAGTTGCCATAAAGTTCCCCAAGTAGGTAGTTTATTTGTTGACACTAAGCAAACAGTGAACTTCAGCTATGCTATGATGAAGCATTAACTAAGCTCTTAAATGAATTGTAATGGTAAGTCGAGTACGTGTTTGTGCTCTGAAGAGACCGACACGTGAACTTCCTCTTTTCACGGATCAAGAGAAATTCATAGAAATACCCCTCTGACAGCTTGACAGGAAAAAGGTGGGTATGTTCAGTGATGCACCTGGTGAAGACTATTCATGGAAACCTCTGCAGACACACATCATTTGGCAATTGTACAACTCTGAACACTTCTGAAATTAATCAACCACACCACGTAGCGATGATGTGATCGGCAGAGCTCTGCCAGTAATAACTGACACTCAGAGAGATGCAGAGCTGACAGCAGATAATCACTAATGACCTCTGTTGACAGGAAACTACCGCATCCTGACCTGCCAGAACACCAAATCTCACTGATGATCTCTATATACGTCAAAAATGAGTCAGAAAAAGTGTTCTAGTGATCTTGCGTGATGTTTAGCTCCTTATGGGACTTTACACTTTTTTTTTTTTATTCCTCCAATACAGGCCCAGCATTGAAGGGCGACTAGCTGGTTACAGCTGCATACCAAGCCTGACTGAGGACACGGCTTTTCAAAGCAATGAAAAAAAAGAAGAAGAAGAAAAAAAGAAAAACAGGAACTTAGAAGTTCAAACAGGAAATACTTATGTTGTACTATTAAGACCAATTAAGACCATAGAGGTCTGACAGAGACAGTAAAAAGAGATTGATTACGAGGGGTACAAGGCTGTGCAGTATTTAAGTGTAATTAAGTACATGTACTGCTAAAATAAGTCGACCACTGAGTTTGTAAATACATATTTTGTAATACTGTTTGGCTTATTTGAGCTTTTGAACTCTTTCCCCAGTGTTTATTGTTGTCTTATGCATTGTCTGTTTTGTCTCTGCTATTCTGTTCTCTCCCCTTTGGCCTAAACCCAGCTGGTAGAGGCAGATGACTGCCCTCCCTGAGCCTGGTTCTGCTGGAGGTTTCTTTCTATTCAAAGTAGTTATTTTTTTCCTGTTCAAAGGAAAACTTTGGATCTGTTGGATTTCTCTCCATATTATAATATCGTATGGTCTTCATCTTACTATGTAAATTGCCCAGTTGTGAGTAGGTGCTATCTATCGCTCACTTTACTCCGCACATGATCCATTTTGATAGTTTTATGTATATATTGTTTATATATATGTGTGTATGTGTGTATGTGTGTATGTATGTATGTATGTATGTATGTATGTATGTATGTATGTATGTATGTACGTACGTACGTACGTACGTATGTATGTATGTATGTATGTATATGTATGTATGTATGTATATGTATGGGTATGTGTGTATGTATGCGTGTATC
>OMNN01002335.1:0-11468 GCA_900302755.1 Chromis chromis | reverse complement strand
CATTTCCGATAGTCGAGACTGTGTGTTAAAGCACCTGTAGGCTGAATGAATATGATACAAAGGACATTTCAAGGTGACTATCAAGTCTTTCACAAATAAATTTCACTATAGCAATTAATTTAGGTCTATTTTCAATTGTGACATGACCAATATTGGACTTGCGTACAGAGTTGAGGCCAATACAGTTGATGAAATATGTTGTACTGCTACACATAGCTAATGCTAGTCATATTTAGCAGTGAAATTTGGCCATCCAACCCTTCAGTATAGCAAACTAAATGGATGAAAATGATAAAGTTTCATTTGGCAAATCTGCTCAGCTACAAAGGACGTTTATTTATAATTTCTGGGGGAATTTAAATTTGCGTTGTTTCTGCTTTCATGTGTTGAACATGTGTTGAACATGAAAATACAGAGACTACTTTTGAATGTTTGTCAACTTAAAAACTTGTGCTCATAATTATGATACGTAACCAGCATGATTTCCCCAACCCGTGCATAAATAACATGCCACTTTCTTTAGTCATTTTGCTTGATATATACCGCTATATATTTGCTTGGCGATTTTGGTGCCACCAGGCCGTGCAGCTGGTAAAATGTTGGTTGCAAAATGACCTCTCTTCACAATGGAAGTATATGCAAACTAAACAGCATTAAATGACATTCAAAAAGCTTTAAACGCATATACATGGCACGTAAAATGACCTTACTGCTGGCATGGTATTCCACCCTATGATATCCTGGTGACGTAACACACAATAATTACTTTCAAGTAACATGGAAAAACTAGTTGAAACAACTTAATTTTAAAGAGTAATCAACCTACAAGTGCATGTTTATGTCAAAAATATGTTTGACTGAAGAGGAAAATCGAACTTTTCTAACTCAACCAAGTTTGTTGGTTGCTCATAAGTCAGGACTGATGTAAACTGTTGCATTATTTTTCTTGTTGTTGTTGAGCCCAAACATTATCTTTAGTGTGTCCATTCAGTCTGCCTCAAACTGAATTATCCCAAGCTGCATCATTTCTATTTTCCTAAACCACTCCCTCCTACTGTCAGGAAGGAAAACACTCAGAAACACTCCTTGCAGGATGTATTGTTTTGAAAGTTCTGTTGTAAGGGACTCACTGAATGCAAAGCAGAAATGCCTCAGTGCTGCAAACTGTTCTGCAAAATTAAATGCTCAGTGGTGCTGAGGAAAACACTCTCCCTAATGAAAGATCGGTATAATATTCCTTTAGTGCTCCTGCAAGGGCTTATTTTGTCTGATATTCCTTTGTCTGTGATGAATTGTGTGGTATTTTTCATCTGCTATGGCTACACTAAAATATCCCTCTAATATTCCTGGAGGGACTTTCAGTTATGATGTGATATCTGTGCAGCATCTTGCTAAAATTCACAGGATTAACAGTTCTTTGTAGCGAGGACTTCCAAGGCTCATGTGCAATTAACTCCCTGTTTAATTAGGATCTTAGAGTTGCAATTATGCCCTTGAATACCCCACGGATCCGGATGATTATGAAAATAAAAACACTCACACTGTGAAGTGATACACGAAGCATTTCCAGCCAGACGGCCTCTCCAGAAAGTTATACACGCGTCCTTGGATGTAGGCGCGGGTGAGGACCGGACGAACCCCGGTGCTGTACACCGACATCCGCACCGACATGCGGGGATGAGATAGGTGGGGGTGGAGGTGAACCGGGGGGATACCGGGGGGAGAGTTACCGTCCTCTGGCATTTTGTCTCTATCTGAAAACGCGTCCACAGGTGTCCCCGGTTCAGGCGCGCTAAAGGTGGTTTCCGACAGCTCCAAATCCGGTGGTCTGTTTCCACGTGCCACACCAGAAGACCTCCGTGAGTTCGCCTGGCCGGGACCGGAAGAAGTGGACATTGTAGTCTCCCGTTTCTCTCCTGTCGCTGGGTGAACTTTTTCTCAGTTACTTCTCGGTCACTGACTCAAACGGAAAAATGTTCTTCCATGTGCGCTCACCTTCTGTTGCGCGCCTGATCGCACCAAGGCGCATAAAACTGTAACATAAACCGAGTTATTAATGCTCTAGATCACCGGCACGGTGTTTCTTTAATTTAACTTTACGGCTCTCTGGGTTGTTGAGGGTATGGCGAGCCTCAGCCTTGAATGAATATCTCTTACCTCTTTCAGAGCACTTATCAGCCTGCAGAGCTGTCGCCAGGCGGTGCGCTGTAAGCTGCCAGCTGTTCAGACATTTTACTGTTCGGGGAAACTGCTGAAAAGCAATCTGCAGCTGATGAACTCCATCCTCACCAACACCGAGAGCTCTGTAATGAATAATTTCCACACAGAATGCAAACAAAATCAACTTCTCAGAAGTGCCGTGCAATTCCCATTCTATAGGCAAGAAGACAATGAAAGTCATTCAGAGTAGAGTTGGTCTCATATGGATATTAATTAAATTCTGTCATTTTCTATTAATTCCTGCACGTGTGACTGTGTACATAAGCTATGCTATTTGAAAACACACTTCATATCTTAAGGTTACCAGTAAATAGAACTGTGACCTCAAATTCAAAATCCAAAACATCGTCCTTAAGTTGATTAATTACCATTTTCATTATGTTTTCATTGGAAACAGCTAAAGTTGTGGTTGTATAAGGTTTGTTTGCATAATAAGCAAGAAAAATATGTCTGTAAATGTAATTGTAACCAAATGTTCTCAGTGGCCGAGATGTGCACATAACTCAAAACTTTATGGGAGAGTGGAAAAGAAAGACACTGTTGAAATTAGCTATAAATAAATATAAATCTTGACTATAGAGTTCACCAGAATGCATGTGAGAAAATCTAAAGTCAACTGAAAGAAGGTTATTTGGTCTGATGAAGACTTCTAGGCCATCAGACCAGACTAAACCAAACACTCCACACCATCACAAACACACCATCCCCACTATGAAGCATGGTGGTGGCAGCATCATGATGTGAAGCAGGGTGGTGGCAGTATCATGATGTGAAGCATGGTGGTGGCAGTATCATAACGTGGGGATTCCTCTCGGCAGCAGGTAGAGGGTAAAATTAATGCAGCAAAGTATAAGGAGATCCTGGAAGACAACCTGATGCAGTCTGCTGCACATCTGTGTTTTTAAATGTCCAAGGCCTACAGCAGATTCAGTAACCTGTATTCTTGCACATGCTAGCACACATACTGAAATGAAGCTGTAATTACCAATTTGCGTAACTTTTTTCTGATGAAACAAAAGTTTAGCTTCTTTGGCCATGAGACCAGAGTAGCCCAACACTGCCCATCATCACAAACAACATCCCCACTGTGAAGCATGGTGGTGGCAGCATCAGGATGTGAAACATGGTGGTGGCAGCATCATGATATGGGGATGCTTCTCAGCAGCAGGCTGGAAGGCTTGTAAATGTATATAATCTAACCTTTATTGATCCCCTTGGGGAAATTCCTTCTCTGCATTTGACCCATCATATTCAAAGGTAACCATAACTATACATACTAGGAGCAGTTGGCTGCCACGGTGCAGCACCGGGAGAGCAGTCAGGCGTTAACGGTGGTGACTGGGACAAGCAGTCGCTCTCATTTTCCCACCTCAACCTCTTGCCAGTCCGGGGACTCGAACCGGCGACCCAGCAGTTACAAGTTCGCTTCACAAACCACTAGGCCACCACTGCCCCCAAATGTAGAGGGTAAAATTAATGCAGCAAAGTACAGAAAAATCCTGGAGGACAACCTGATGCAGTCTGCTGTACATCTGTATTTTTGAATGTTAAAGGCCTTCAGCAGGTGCAGTAGTCCGTATTCTTGCGTGCATGCACACATACTGAAATGAAGCTGTAATCAGCAACTTGTGCATCTTAAATTTTTGGCCACCAGACTAGAGGTCAACAGAGGCATGTGAGAGACTCTGAAGTCAACTGAAGGAGCTTCTTTGAGGAAGCAGCTGTATAGCTCAGTGACTAACACCCCAGACTTTGGCACAGGAGATTGGTGGTTCAAATCCTGGTCATGGCGCAGGTATCCAGTGAGGACCCTGACCTACCTATGTATGTCGCTTTGGATAAAAGTGTCTGCTAAATAGAATTGTAGAATTCTTTGGTCTAATGAGACAAAATTGAGCTTTAAGGTCATCAGACCAGGATAAACCAAACACTGTACATAATCACAAACACACCATCCCCACTGTGAAGCATGGTGGTGGCAGCATCAGGATGTGGGGATGCTTCTTGGGAGGTAAGGGTAAAATGAATGCAGCAAAGTAAAGAGAAATCCTGAAGGACAACCTGATGCAGTTTACTGTATGTCTTTATTTTAATCTTAAAGGCCTTCAGCAGGTGCAGTAACCTGTATTCTTGCACATGCATGCACACACACTGAAATGAAGCTGTAATTAGCAACTTGTGTGTCTTTAATTTTACATTTTTCAAACAAAGGAAACTCTTGATTGGCTGAATTCATTAGTTCAGAAGGTGTACAAAACAGCCTCCCATTGTTCAAGATGACATCCACCCCATGAGTCATTTTCCCTCATTAAACTGTCTGTTAGACGTAAGTTAGAGTCATTGTGAGAAAGTCTCTGGCATGTTTGGCAGCTTTATTCAGTTCTCGCTTCATATACTGAGTTCAGATGTACAACTGCTGGAGCTGCAAATATTACTGTGCAGAAATGTGGTCGCTAAGCAGCTCTGGCTGCACTGTCTGCATATGTGTGATAACCTTCATTCTGTCTTTCACCTTTTCTATTCTTATCTGTCATCCACTGTGGGCTGCACAAAATAGGGAAAACAGAAACATCTACACATGAATGACAAAATAGAGATTCTATTAACAGTTTTACACACCTGAGCTGAAATAATACAACATTGTTCCAGCTGGAAATTTCCATGAATGAGCGCCTGAGTTCCCAGACTTATGTGTGATTTATTGCATTTCGAAAGTAACGCTGGTGTTTCTCTAATCCAAGGAAACTCTGGGGATACATGGAGCTTAGTCTGACAAGGTTACCCTGTAAAAATTTTTTAGCTGTGACCTTGGCCAAGGTAGTCGAAGGAGGCGGAAACAAGTCCCCCCTGCAGCAGATTTTAATAGGAGTCGAGTGGCATCCATGTGATGACAGGATCTGTTGCCAGGTAGATATTAAACACAACTCTAACTGCTGTTAGACGCCACCCGCTGCATGTCGGATTTTGTTATTAACGCAGAAAGGACATTTATGTTGAAGGTCACCCGGTCCTAATATATTTTAATGTGTGCGTGACTTTAATTTTTTGATTTAAAAACAAATGCAGTTATCCTTTGTGATGAGGTGATGAGTCCATCAACTGATTACTCAACTGACACAAAAGTAATGAGCAGCCATCTGGACGATCAATTAGTCAGTAAAGTCATTTTTAATCGAAAATGTCAAAGATCCGCTTGTACAAACTTTTAAAATGTCAACATTTGTTGGTTTTTTAGTGACCTGGACAAAATAACTATTCTAAATCAAAACTTGTATTGTTTTTAGCTTTGGTGCAAAGCATTTTTCAGCTATTCCAACAGGTTGTTTGAATGTTAATCAAACAAACATGTTCCATATCATGTCCATTATACAATTCTACACTCCGCTCCAAATCACCTATAACATTCATGCTGCATCACCCTTTACTCATTCTCCCAGGAGTGAATATTACTACGCATGTTGAGCATTGTAACTCATGTCCAACAAACGACTTGGAAGACTGACTTCAGCAGAAAAGGAGAAACCCTCCCACTGACACCAGAGGGCAGTCAGAAAGCCACTGGCGTCATTCATTGCAATATGCTTGAAGAAATGTAGAAGCTCATCTCTCTCCGCAAGGGTGTATGAAGCAGGCAATATTTTATTAACTGTTATTTACTCAGACTGATCCAGGTGAGATTAAGGGATCTTTTTCTTTTTTTTCTAGCCACAGCTGAGACAACAGAAACTCATAATTTAGTTTGCTGAGGGGAAACCAACAATAACATTCCAGCGTAATTAACGGATGATCTCAAATTAAAGAAACTGGAAGAGAGAGAGAGAGAGAGAGAGAGAGAGAGAGAAGAAATGAAAAGAAATGGCAAGACGACGGAGGTAGATACAGAGATTTTAAAATTCCAAATGGAATAACAACAGTTTCCCATTCTTCCCTGTCATGAATGCTTTGAACTCAGAGGCAGTTACATAAGGTGGAAATGTTTCTGCAGGGTACTCCACAGACAGCCTTTCCAAGTAGTCTCTGTCCAAGCGTTGAGCCCAGTCAGTAGAAATTAGTCATGGGATCTCAGACTTTATTGTCCTCCATATTTATGAGTAATATAAACACATAAAGGGAATGGGTTCTATCCCTTGATGGCCTTATAAACAAATTATCAGTGACTAAGCCTTTTCATGTAAAGACATCACTAATCAAGCTGTGGCACATAATGTGTAAAGATGGGTTCGGGTTATGCTTTTTGTGATATAACCCAATTAATAATGATGAAGAGTTTCCAGCGCGTGCGTCACCGAGTTGATGCTGTTGTGAACATATTCACTGTGGCCCAATTCACGGGCTGCATCCTTTGAAGTCTGTGTTTCTAGACCAAATATGACAAGGCTGTCCCCGTCCAAAGGCCTCTCTGAATGCAGCTTTAGAAAAGGTTCTTCCATTTTGCTTGCATTTGAAGGACACGACTGGTGTATCCGCAGCAAACCTCATTGTATTTGCAGATACTCGAAGACAAAATGTGCCACTAAAAAACAAAGAATCGACCATGAATGGCTCCCTGCTTGCTACAGCACAGCACACCAGCAAACCTTCAACTCTGTTCAGACACTGTAAAGCTACACTACACTATACAATGGCTAGTTGGAATATTATAGTCATTCTGCCATATGTTAAAGAAGAATAATATCATAAAGTTTTATTGATAGAGAGAGACAGGGTGAAAGGGGGTATAAAGGAGAGTCACATGCAGCAAAGGGTCTTGAGCTGGACTCAAACTCATCACCGCTGCTGGCGACCTGTGCCCACATGGTAACGCCTTAACTCAGTGAGCTATACGGCGGCCCAGAATCTGTTTTTAATTGTCACTGTACAATGTATAATTGTATAATAACTTCAGCCGCTGAAGTTACAAGCTTCAGCGGCTGAGATGGGAGACTCTGCATACAACAATGTTGCCTGTTCATCACCAGTGAAAGCTTTATGGGAGAGTGACAAAGAGAAAAACACTGTTGGAAAAAGCTAATTAAGTCTGGATTAGAATTCACTAGAAGACATGTGGGAGACTCTGAGGTCAACTGGAAGAAGGTTCTTTGGTCTGATGAGACCAGAACTGATCTTTTTGGTCATCAGACTATGATTAATGGACACCAAACACTGCACATCATCACAAACCCACCATCCCCACTGTGAAGCATAGTGGTGGCAGCATCATGATGTGAAGCATGGTGGTGGCAGCATCATGATGTAGGGATGTTTTCTTAGCAGGAGATACTGAAAGGGTTGTAAATTTAGAGGGTCAAATAAATGCAAAGTATAGAGAAATCCTGGAGGACAACCTGATGCAGTCTGCAAGAGAACTGCCACTTTGGAGAAGGTTTGTTTTGCACCAACACAATGACCCAAAGCAAACAGCCAAAGCTACACAGGAATGGTGTATGACTGAAAGAAGTCTTTATATAAAACAATCTTGGTGCACAGTCTTGGCTTGCTTTGACTTGCACTGTTTGTAAAATAGAACTGTGTTGTTTGTTGTTTATTTGGGTCATGTTGTGCCCATGTGACCAACCAATTCAATTCAATTCAATTTTATTTATATAGCGCATATTTACAACACGTCATCACATAGCGCTTTAAAAGTCCATTTCTTCCTTTTAAATTTGGGTACATTTAGTGATATCTGTACTCACTGACATGTGATCTGCAATGCACGTTAGCTGCAAAAATGTGACAGTATTCCACACATTTCACACACAAATGTCTCTATTTGTCTGCCGCCTGTAAACAGCATAATGAAGAAATAGAGCTTATACAGATATAATGTTTTAGAATATACTGTGCTGAAAATGTGATGTTATTTCTAACCTAAATTTACCCCAGCTGAAATTAGTGTATTTCCATATCTCTGATGTACCACCTACATCTGTGATTTGTTCAGTAAAAGGTAGGTGTGGTGTTGTGCCCACAGAAGTCTGGTGCAACAACAAGTGAACAATCAGAGCTTTGTGGGTGGGATTAGGAAAGAATTTATCTTCCTTTATAGCTTGGTAGATAGGTAGGTGTATCCACTGAAAACAGCCATGGAAAAATAGCTACAAAAATGGCGAGAAAGAAATGTATATGCACCTGCAATAAAGGCTTAACTTGTAGAGAAAAAAAATGTAAATTGGAAGTTCAAATTGCCAAATTAAAAACTTTAACTGCCTCTGGCAACTTGGTAACATAACTTCAGAACAGAACAGCTACATTACTCACTTTGAACAGGAAAAAATAAAACAAAAAAGAAAAGCATTGCTCCCTCAACATTATTACTCATCAGCCTTGATGAGAACATCACACGCATCCTGCAGATTTTTCAATCTATTTAACTCGTTCCTAAGCTTCTCTGCTGGCTTAAAAATCCAGCTACTGTGGAGGTCATTGGAGTAAACGTAAGTCAGTGTCGTGTCGCATTTTCTTCAAGGGAGTATTCATTTGGAAAAGGGTAAACTGTGGCCGCGAGGAGAAGCTCCTTGTTGGCAACAATGTTAAGTTATGCTGTTGCACTCAGGCTCTGCACTGCTGATATAAAACCAAAAGAAACTCTTGTTACCATCAGTCAGGATTCATTTGTAGATTAAGGTTTCATCTAATAGTACATATTATTCTGTTCCACCTTTTCTTTATGATACACCTGAGCCTTGTCTGAATCAAGGATTAAAATCAGGAGCCACAGTTTTACGTAACCAAAAACTCCAGAAACCCCCCACATCATGGTTCTACAACCCTGCTGACTCCTGTTACATCACCACAAACAACAACATGACAACCGAAAACATTTGTTTCTGTTCAGCCGACAGCCAAATACCCTTCCTTTTTACATCATTTTTAGATTGCGTGAGGCACTATGTAGTCTAAACACACTTAAATTAAGCGACTGAGACACCCCAGATCAGTTCAGCACCAGCTGTGCACCAGGGAAACACAGCGAGGGAGGCTGGTGGACAGGTGGAAAATGTCAGCATCTGAAAAAGACACAAACACACTTTCAAAAGGGAAGCCGAGGAGGAGACTGACACAGGAGCAGCTGTGACAAACACAAAATTTGTAACTGTTCTGTTGGGAACTAAAGAGCTTATTCCAACGTCAGGCATTATGTAAACACTTGGCATGTCTGCAGCTGTTTTCCTCAAGTTTCTGACATTTATTCATGCAAGTGCTTACAGTAACATTTCACGTTATTATAATTAGAGATTTCTTTTGATTTTAAAAGTCATGGACATGTTGAACCTTGAAATGCAATGTGCTTTTATGTATGGCTTCGGGCAACATGTTTTTTTTAGTGCAACACTTTGCTGTGTGCAGCTAGTTTTTTTTTCTTTCTTTGGCTTATGTAAATTTTTAAATGCACAATCATTTCAGTCGGAGCCCACGCAGAATTGATTTTAATCTCTAAAACACCTGAATGTTTGCTGCACCGGAGCAGGACTGTGCCGATATCTGGATCCATCCGTGCACTTGATTAAGCTATAAATAGCAAAGTTCAAAACGGAATGCTTTAAACATCTCTGCCCTTGAAGAAGTGTCTGTATCTTTTCCACAGCTGGAGCCTTAGTAGCGGTAAACCCATAGTCCACGCTGATATGTTGTCTCATCTAGTTAGCATGCTGTGTCACAGAAAGCAGATTACCGCGTTTGTTGAGGCCTCTGAAATGCTTGAAGGAGAGCAGTTTACTGTTCAAAATAGTAAGTCAACTTGCTTGTTGTGTTGGCCCAGCTCCCCCGATAGCACCCTCAGGCAAAGATTTTAGCACTTAACACTGCTCCGTGCTACAGGTTATTCCTGAATCAGTTTCCTTGTCACTCAAATGCCAAGAGTTAAGTGTAATTGCTGTTGTTGTGTCCTCGGGGTGCTATAGTGCTCCCCATGCCGCCTGTGTTGTGTGGCCTACAGAGAAGTAACAAGGGCAGGCTGCATTCATGATCCTGTCAGGAGAGAGATGGAGGCTGTGGAAGCATATTGTTAAAACTGTGTCAGGCTGCAGCACTGTGCAAGTGTGAGAAACAGCCGCAAACACTGAAGCTGTTGACCTGTTCTAATACAGTCACTTTATTCAGTAACAGTTCTGGTTGGGTTAAAGCATTAAGCTGGGGATATCCTATATTTTCTTTATTGTCAACAAACCTCATGAGCAGTCTCAGTGCAATTTAATCCGTCTCAGGCCTACATACACTGTCCTGCTGCTGCTGCTGTAAATACTCACCAGAGCAATAAAAACATATATTAATTCACAGCTGAAAATATTCCCCGGCAAATGCATTATTTCCCGCCGTTTGACTAATATTTGCACAGAAACAACAGTGCACAGCTGCTGCAGGAAAATATTTAGCCCTTTTCAAATTTAAGGATGTATATCTCCAGCAGAGACATAAAGGCTTCAGGCTGAGAGCCAGAGCCGAGGAAGAGAAGTTTGAAAGTACAGAAGATATGGATAAATGGATTGTTGGTTTCAGTGCAGAGCGGATTTGAGCAGGAACTCATTAAAAATGCTAAATACGGCAACTGAAAACCTTAAATTCGTCAAATAAATCTCCCGAAAAGGAGGCTTTAAAGAGCAATGCAGACTGAATCACAGGTCATATCTGAAATTTGCAGATTTCCCCTCAGCTTCAACTCAGTACCTTATCTTATCTTGTATAAAACTGCAAAATTGAGATTTGACGATAGGAAATAGATGAACGGATGGATGTCGCTGGAGATTTGGAGCTCAGGTAAAGCCAACAAGACGTGAAGCTTGAGATTTCTCTGCTGCAGCCATTGACTGACTGTATTATAAAATTGGCACCCTGTGGTAATGATGGTAGCAGACAGCAGCAGAGCAGAATAGTGTCATTGTCTTTTTTCCAAACACCTTCTATATTTAGCTTCTGCCTTGTGTTCTGAAACTGTATGAGAAAAAAAATAGAAGGCAGAATATAAAAGGCTGTATGGCAGCAGACAGAACATATTTATAGCTGTCCAATGTACACTCTAAAAAAAAAAATAGGCTCAATAAAAATAAAAAATTAACAGTTTGCATCTTTCTGAGTTATGACAACTTCAAATTAAATTACGTTCAACCAACAAATCACCCTGAGTTAGAGGAATTAGCTTTTCCTTTACAATCACAAGTATTTTTTAATTATTTGTTGACTGGCAGCATAAACACCAATTTTTTAAGCTGATAGCTCGTAAAATTAAGTTGTTCCAATTAGTATTTAATCTTTTTTTTTTAAAAGGTTTT
>OMNN01002331.1:7562-19753 GCA_900302755.1 Chromis chromis | reverse complement strand
AATAATGAATAAATGTCACTGTCGCTTTCTAGTTATAGTTGGATTGTCAGATGTGTCTTTGGGAATTCTTACATCAATAATGATGATCAGCATTTTACACCTAGGCCTTCAGTGGCATCCTACCTGAACCAAACCACATCTTAATACCATTATTATGACGCCACGGCTATAGAAACCATCAATATTATACAGAAAGGCAGTATAACAGGATCGCAGACAGGTATCTCATGTAGCGAGAATGAATCTAGCATCACATCTAGCAGGAATAAAATGACAAATTTATATACAGTCAAGCATGAAATTATTCATACCCCTGGTAAATTTGCCATGTCACTTTTTGTTCAAATGTAAATAAAAGCTGAGAAATATTTTTTCCACAATGATGCCTCTTGTACATCGTCTTATTATCTTCTGGGAGACGCCTGTGTCATTTCCAATCAAGAAAAAACTTGCTGGTTGAATAAAAGTAACATTAAGTCAAAATTTACCAGGGGTATGAATAACTTTGGGCTTGACTGTACTATATAATAGGTCATAATAGTAAATAGACATTCCAAGTTGCTTGCTATTGACTGTAAAGCCAGCTGCCATGTAGGAAATGGGTGAGTTCCTTGATTTTGAATCTTGTTGTTGGTCGTTTACTTGGCTGAGAAGTTTAGAGATCTCACTGAACTGTGGTTGACATCCATTTCTGGGTGGGTTTGGTGCTGGTACTGTCAAGAAGATCCTGGGGCCTGTACCACAAAGTGATATTTGTTGTTTATCCAGATATCTTTGGGCTTAGCTACAGTTTTTTTCTCTCCAACAAACAGAGGAAGACCAAAGCCTTTTTCAGACATGGGATACTTAGAATGCTGTCATTTTAACAGTTTAAGCCAGCAATGTTATCATTCAGACAAAGGTCAGTCTTATGTTATGTGAATGTTCCTCCAGGCTTTATTAAGATATACCCATGACAGTGAAGCATGCATATTATTTTTGCACACCAGATTAGACAGTACACAAAGGGACATATAATGCATGAGTTTTCTTACAACATGGCAGACAAATGTGTGTTTTCCAGGATGTTAGGAAGCACTAGCTCCCTATCTGACTACCTGCAAACATTTTGTGTAGAAAGGTGGACATAAGCACAGACTTTTTTTGTTCTTCTGTATCTTTAATTTTGCAATTCCAGTGGCTACAGAAAGAATTGTACTCTCTAAAGTTAAGCTTACTTGATTCAGTAAATCAGCCTGTTAACAAGACATTAAGTTTAAAGAGGCCATTACCTGTTGGAGTTTCTTCCTTGTTCTGGAGCTTTAAGAAGACACACGCCTCATGAGCAACTTTTCAATAGATGTGTCCTGATTGGACAGTTTAAACTGGAAAGGCGCGCCCCTTCCCTATATGTTTGAGCATACTGGGAAAGATGTGGGGGAATGGTTTGTTCAGAAGGCAGCACAAGGCTCCACTGCTAATAGTTGGAAGTAATTGTTGGAAGTTTCCTCAAAGTTTTTCCCTTGTTATTTTTTTCCTCCTCCTCCTTTTGGAGACTGCTGTTCAGCACATTTTTTGCCAGCGGGATTGTTTGTCCTCCACCTGCCTCACCAGGCTACCTACACCTCTCCTTGCAACACAGGTAAGGCGTCAGTATGTTGCAATCTTGTGAAAGCCTATCCGTTAATGCATCTGAATGCAGTTCAGACTTCTGTTGTGTTGAAAGCGATATGGAAATGCTGCTAGGTCCGACCTAGTACTGCAAGGGACGACTTACAGAAAAGTGACCGGCGTGCTCATTCAGACATGAAGCCAACACGTTCAGATGCCATCCGATTAATGGAAAGGAGTGCATGTTTGAAAGGGGGTTTAAATAACTACAGAATATGCAATTAAAATGTAGCTGTTATTGTCAGAGATTTTAAAATTCCAGACAGCACCGCAGACAGTGTTGATCCTTTTATATTCTTATTTCATCACTGCAGCTGAGAAGAACATGAGCAGACTTTGTGATGATAATTGGAAATAAAAACTAAACCCTCCAATACACTCTCTGTTCAGTGAAGCCAGATAACCAAAGTGAGGCACACTAAGTTAAACTCACCTTGGGGTTGCAGACCTTTGAACCGTTTGCTCTCCACTCTAGTTGCATCAGATTACCGTTTCTGTACTTTTGTAGCAATCTGGAAAATAGTAACACCTACATTGTACGCTTAGCTATTATAAATCACAACACCAGAAGGCCCCTGAGGACATAGTGCAAGGTGTTTAGTTAGGTTTGTCAGAATTGTTTATCCATTTAATCACACTTGAAGGAGTCCAGCACAACTTCTGAACTGCACATAATGCTTTGAAATTTATTCATATTAGCGTGACCTAAAATGCTTAAGATTCCATTAACTTTATCAAGCGAAAACCATACAATGAAGCAGCGGAAGCTTTTAATGCATCACCTGGCACCATGGAGAGGATGTCATTGTGAATAAAATCGCAGGTGGTGAACCTCACTGACCAGACTTTACATTCTAAGGCTTTCATACAAGCAATAAGGGCATTCAAAGAGCATATTGTACGTGCAAGACGTACAGTACCTTACATTAACCTCAAGCTAAGGCTAATCGTGACCATTAAACCAAACCCGGTTTCTAATTGTTAACTGAAATGACCCTCAAGCATTACTCTGTGGCCTATGGCCTAAATCTTTGCTTGTATGGAATTTAAAAGAAACATCAAGTCATCACTCTGGAGGATTTTTCTCCTCATCTTTCTACACTTCTGTGGACATTTATTAATGGCAAAATATAGAAACAGAAAAGCACACACATATGTAAAGTTTACACTCACTGTGAAAGCAAGTCACCCATAATTCAGCTGAGTGATTAGCAGTGCTTCTATTATATGGAAAGCAAAGGTGAGACACCTACTGTAATGGGGTCAAGAGAGTAAAAAGGGACACACATGCATACAGGGTTGGAGCAAAGGACATCTCAGAAGCTTGACAACTACTATGTATTACCATCACACACACACACACACACACACGCACACGCACACATCCAGCTCGTGGATATTGGGCTCAGTGTTGGCCCACTCCTCTTTGCACTTGCCATTAGTGCATTTTCCAACCCAGTTAGCAAAGACCTCAGAGCTCAGCACTAGGGTAAAAAGTGGCACTCTCGGCTCAGTCTCAGAATTGAGCAGAGTACAGCTGAGTAACCAACTGGATGTTGGAAACATTCTGAAAGATTTGAGCACCAGATTTGGCTTTGTTTCTTTTCCAGGGCAGTTAGTCTTCAGACTTGGGAATTGTTGACATTTTGATGTAAAATCCCAAGGTTAGTTCAGCATTGTGCAACAAAATACATTCTTAAGTGTTGATAACAAATACCTAATGGAAAAATCCCCAGCGAGCACAGTGATGCCAAATAATTATTGCAAAAGGCACTTTTCAGTCAATGTATGAGACTATAAAGCACTGACAACAGTCCTGCGGTCAGTCCACTTTCACATTCAGCCCACAAACAGCCAGTTATCAATCAGGTAGCACTGTTAAAGATTTAATAAGAATGCAACATTTCATTTCAACACTGGAGGCAACTTCCTTTGAGAGTCTACTGTAAGACCAGCAGTCGGACTGCTTAGGATTCAATGCCTTGCCAAATGCCTTGTTCACTGCCCTGCTGTCACAATGTGTGTCTTTCCTTTAATTTGTGATGTTTATGAGAGAATCCTCAAACTTGCGAGGTCAGAACACTGACAGTATAGACTGGAAATGAAAACAAAACCTGACCTGAAAAGGGAAACTTTGGAATTGAATAATGTGTTTTTTAAAGAAGTTGTCTTGGCACTGAAAAAAACATTTTTGGCACTAAATGAAGTTCCATTGAATATAATAAATAAATAAAACACAGATAATACAAAATATTTCATTTTGTTTTGATATATTTGTATTTTGCCAATCTTTTTTCTTCATGTCTGTGTTTTTATAGTAATTTTTTTTCATGTGGTCAGTATTTTTTTTTAGTTTCACTAGCTGCAATTTCAATTCTTATATTGAATATGTCCACAGATTAGCTTTGTTATATATTCTACATATAGAATAAATCCTATGTTGACAATATAAACATAAAAAAAACAACCCAAAAAAACCCCAAATGCAAACATAATATTAAAATGCTCAATTTAAAACTGAGAGGAGACCCCAGGGTAGACACGGAACTCATTAGAGGGACTACATATCTCATCCAGCCTGGGAATGCCTCAGAATCCCCCAGCAGGAACTGGATAACATTTGCCTGGTAGAGAGATGTCTGGAATGCCATACTTAACCTGCCGCCACCATGACCTGACCCTGGATAAGCAGACCAACAATGAATGAATGAATGGATGGAAATGAAAGCTGCTAAACCAAAAATGAACACGCTAGATGTAAATGCAGCTTAATACATGTATTACTAAAATGATATTTTGCTATGCTTTTCACAATATATATCAGCAGATTCCCAAGATGATGCTTTAACATTCTGGAGGTTCTTGTTGTAACAGCACTAAAAAAAAAATCTACATCAAATGGCAGCATTCCTCTTGAAGCTATTTGCTATATCTCTGCAATTTGGACAATATGACCAAGCCAGAGACCCGCTCAGCACTCACTAAGTGTAATGTACATTCCAGGAAAAATTGTGACTATTTTTCATATTAACTCCAAAATCCTGAAAGCAATACATGTTTGTTACGTAACAACATTGCACCAAGTCTGACACAGCATCTGTAACCTTTGCTTTAGGTGAGGTGATGCAGAATATTGTACAACCAAGCACACAGACTCTCAGAGCCATCTACGAGGGATTCCCAACGGGTAAGCTTCAAACAGTGGCTTTGATCAGCTGGTATGGTGGGCAGGATGTCTGTGTGTATGTGTGTGTGTTTATTTTATTTTTGGGGGGGTGGTTGCAGTGGGGTACGTTCAGGGCTGCAAGCCCGGCTTCTTCTTGAGGCATCAAGAGAAGTGTTTGATGTGGAGATTTCCTCACCAGGTGGTATATAAAAAGGCGAAGGCTCCTAAAATATTACAAACTTCTGTCTTTCACAGGCGCTTAGGAGAAATATGGCCAGCACAGCCAATCAAATAGCAGCTGAACAAAAATAATATAAATGTACTTATTACATACACAGTGTGGTATATAATGTATACTTTGTGATGATATTTTGCATTTATAATTGATCTGGTGTATGCTGCACATGAACGGAGGATTTAACGAATCTCCCTGTTACATACTGCAACGGGATCGTATCTTATCTAAATAATTTCCACTTTGATGTGACAAATGTATCATTTATTCAGAGCTGCAATGAAAATTAATAGCATGACTACAAAAACAAAAAATCTTTTCATTCTGATCTGTGATTTGAGCATATGTGTTTACGTATTGGCATATTCATTTCATTTCATTCATTTACATACCCTTCATGTTCTAAATGGCAAAGTAATGAGCAAATGAAACAGGAAACAGAAAAGAGCAAAGAGAAACGAGTTAATCAATGTGATGTTCTAATGACACAGTGCAGGTAGGGGAACACACCATGCAAAATCACACACACCTCTCTGTTATGATGTGTGGAACACATGAGACGAGTTGCAGTTCAGGGAAAATGTGAAGAGGTTTTCTAGAAGTGCACTCCAGCAAAAGGCTGGGTGACTCAGCATATAGTTGTCACGAAATCCCTGTGTTGTGTGTTTGTGGGTGTGCATGAGTCTGTCTGAATGTCTGCATGCTAGTGGAGGGGCTGTTACTGATGCTTGTTAAGTTAAACCTGTGTGTCATTCGCTGTGTTGAATACATTAGTCCAAAAATAAAAATGGACTCTGAGTTGCCAGTGAGTCATTTCGATGATGTGTGTGCGCTCAACACGAGGTGTGTTTGCTCCGTACGTATGCATGTTCGAGTGATGGTGGCGGTTTGGAGGTAGGCGGCGCATTCATTTAACAAAATGAATAGCTCTCGGACTAAATTAAATTTCAGCTGGAATTAAATGATTGGAAGTGGTCTCTGTGTGTGCTACCAGATCGCTGTGGGAGAGCAATATTGCTAAAAGGCTTTTAGAGGATTAATTTAATGTTTTTTTCCTTCTTCTTCTCCATCTCTCCCGGCCACTTTTTTTTTTTCTTTGTTCCCCATCCAGGTGCTCATAAACCACGGCGTTCCTTTTGCGTTGACATTTAGTAGCTAGAAAAATGGCGGCGAGCCAGCCAACAGGGTGCTGCGTCCAAGGAGGTGGGCTGAGTGTTGTGTCTGTTTTGTCTATCTGGGAGAGGCATTCATAGGAGAAAAGCAACACACACGCTGTTGCTTTGTTTTGCTCGGGCTAAAAGCGGGTGACATGCTGTGGGAGCTGTTTTGGCGGGATAGAGGAACTTAGCAGGTTTGCAGCGGCACACGTATGTGTCCATCAAAAGCCGCGTTCACGGTGAAGTGTTTGTGAAAAACTCAAATTGCTCCCTTATTGTGAACCACCCCAGGAAGTGAAGTCGAGCATTTTACACCTGTTGTAGTAGAAAAAGAAACCTAATCTAACTGACATTCAATCTTTTGGACTTAAGTCTAAGAGCATTGTGTCACATCACAACATTTACAGACAACGTTTACATGCAACATTTTGCTGCAAACCAAATGTATGTTCTCGTGTTTTTTGGTAGCCAAATTGTCACAGTGCATGCCATGTAACCACAGGATCCATGGCTCAAGACCTCATCTGCCTCTTCTCTTTCAACTGTCCAATGAAGACCCCCGTAAAGTCTTTTAAAACGTACATGTGGGGTCGCATAGCAGGCATTGGCAAGGAATGATGTGACACTGTGGGAAATATGTCTTTGCAAACTGGCTTTCCCACTGGTGAGAAAATGAGATTTTGTATTACTCTCACATCCATCTGATATGGTTCCAGTCAGCTCGGTTAGCTTAGCTTAGCACAAAGGCTTGAAACGGGAAGCCACAAATTTGAATATGAAAACAAAATTCCTCCCAGCTAAATTTGAAGAATGTGGAGGTTGATCAAGTACAACTGGAAAATGTAAAAACTCAAAATCACCAGGAGCCTAATAAACCCTCCTATGAATCTTTCTTTCAGCTTCTCGCATGCAAGATGTTTCTTAATTTTTAATTTTTTGTTTTACAGCAAATACTAATGCAATACCTTTATTTTGTAGCAGCCACGTTATGCCTCATAGCACTAAACAAACAATCCCGCCTGTGACCCATCAGTCAATCAATCAAGCAAACAATCCACTCCCCCAAGTACACTAATCAATTAATCACGCAGCCAATCATATATGGTTATGCAGAGGCTGATGATGCTCACACAAAAACATTAGTGCCACTCTCCTCTCACTTTAAATTAGCCGGCGAGAGACTGACAGTGAAAAGATGAATGAGTTCTAGTTTGCTGGGGCTTGTTTTGATGACCCATGTTCAGTTAAATTATTACCGTAATGATGCCATGACAGTGATGAATCACTCTTGTTACTATTTCATTAGCTGTGTCAACAATTACCCCTTGAAAATAGACTCGCAGTGATTAAACCGATCTTTGACAAGATTTGCAAAACTTCAGTTCTTCTTACTGTATAAGGAAAAGCTGAAGACACAAGAAATGGAATGGTAGACCAAAATGGGTGTGTGCAAAAAATTTTGACATTGGCCTAGAGGCTGTTACAAATGAATTATTTTCTGGGGAAATACCAAATACTATACAGTCACTTTGATGAAAGTTTTAAAAATGTCCCATTTTATGTATGAAAAGTGGCAAAAAGTAAAGGAAGTAGTAGTTCCATCATTTTCAAAAGTACTGCAGCTGCCAGGAAAAATTGTGGGCTACATGTAACAGAAATCTAATTGCAGATACATTCATCTGTTCCTATTCAGTTGCAGAAAATATCAGTGAAATTCAAACAGCCCCCACAGCATGGATTATTCAACTTATCTGACTTCTTTCATTGCTCATTTTCGTCAAATAAAGCCGGCACTGTAGCCGGAATGAATGGTCAGTAAACATGAAAATTTAGCCACTTAAAAGTAAGAAGGTCAGACAGACCTCTTTAAGCATATTAAACTGTTTCATCTCCTGAAAAACAGTCATCATAACATATTATAAATTAATTAACTCAGTGCCGCTGAAGTGGTACAATTCCCGGACCTTGATATTTTACTAGGTCAACCTTCTTTTGGCAATTTTTCTTTGGGCTCCTCAGTACAAAGCCACTGTTATTTCATATCAGATCTTCACAGCTGTGTAAAAAATGGACAAATAACAAACCACTGAAGCACCTCATCCTTCTCTGACAGCCGCTGTAATCGTAGACACTTGGAAAAGTTTGGATCCAGCACAGTGATTAGTGATAGTCTGTCTCGTCTATGAGAGGGGGGAAGGGTAATCAAAGATGATTGCTGCAAATCGTTGCAATGTTTTAATTGTGCACCTGCATTTCCCAGTTGCTGGCTTCACATTCGAGCAAAGTGTTTTTCTGCACTTGTTCTATGTGAGTGATTTATGTATCTGTTTGTATTTACAGGGATAGTTCAGTCACTGAAGGTATTTATCAGCTGTTAGTATGTTACTTACAGTAGATCGCAGTTAGTATGTCTGCAGGTTGAAGAAGCAGAGCAGAATGGTGGCAGTGAAGCTAAGCTATGTACTGCTGTGAACGGGATCTGCAGAAAAATGTAGTTTAGCAAGCTTAAACAAGGTCCACCTAATCGAATTGCACATTGTATTTAGAATATTTTTACCACTTTAGCTTGTCACGAGACAGCGTTTTCCTTTGCCATTTCATTTTCTCAACCATGGAACTTTCATATCCCTATGAAGAGGAATACTGTATTAGACAACTGGAACTCTGACTGACACAACTGATCTACAGGGTAATATATTGTGTGGTATGGGTGCACTTATGTGTAGAAACATGGAAGTTCTTGTTGAAAAAATGTAGTGCCAAAGGAAAAGTATATCTGACAGCAAGTTAAAGCTGTGTGAATATTCTCAATATAGCGCAAACTGTTTGACCATAAAGTAAACTTTGTATGTTAAAGATCCAAATAACAATTAGAGGAGACAAACTGACTCTCTGCCTTTAAACTTTCAGACAGGTTGTAAAGGTAATGAATGCGAGAAGTTTATATTACCACATTAAGTCATTTTATGTGGCCACATATCCTTAAATTTGGCTATAAATCTAAAATGTCATATAATTATAATTGGTCATATAAATCTATAATGTAATATGATGAGGAGCTCTGATGGGGCGTATATATCTAAAAATCTTTGCTGTGCCACATACTTGTATCTCTCATCCAGCCTTCCTGTACGGGTATTTACTTCATCTCAACTGAATGCTGTATAATAATAATAATACTATATGCATCAGTGATAAAAAATCACCTGCTAAATATGGTTATACACATATGTTTTGACACGTAACATATTAGAAAATAGGGGTGCAATGAAAAATCGACATAGTTGACCAAATTTAATCATTGATTATTTGGTAACATCCTTGCATGTGTTGTTTGCCCTGACTCAGAATGGTCCAAAATGTAGACAATAGTGCTTACTGGAAAGAGTGCGTCACTACCTGTGAGTCGATGCCTGATGTGATTATATAAGTATGGACCACCTTCTTAATAATAATAATAATGCATTGGTTTTATATAGTGCTTTTCTGGACACTCAAAGACACTTTACATTGCATTATTCATTCACTCCATACTTGATGGTGGTAAGCTACGTATGTAGCCAAAGCTGACCTGGGGTAGACTGACGGAAGTGAGGCTGCCAATCTGCACCATCAGCCCCTCCGACCAGCACCAACCACTCACTTTTACACTGCATTCACCCAGGCTTCCTGGTGTTCCCTCATGGTCTCCCATCCAGGTACTGACCAGGCCCTACCTTGCTTAGCTTCCAAGATCTGACAGGATCGGGCATCCACAAAGCGGTATGGCCATACATACATTCTTACAGTCTGTGGTCGTACTGATCTCAGTACAGGAGAACTGGAGAAACACTGGATGAACCAATAAAAATCCATTTGTTTGTAGTGTATTGCAAACCCAGCCTATGTTGGCCGCCTTCCAGATTTAAACATTGTGGAAGATGTTTTTAAAACTAGAGTTACAGTGGGCCGGCTCGGTTTATTAACCAATATATTGTTTGGAAAATTCACCATCAACACTCAGGGCTACAATGAGTCAACAATGTTAGTCGAGCTCGAGCCTTAATGCTGCCATCAGTCTGCTGCTGGCCCACGCTGGCCCCCCCGTCATCAAAGATGCTTGGCTGCAGTGGTGCAACCTACAGGTCACCACATCAGTGGACCATTGGACCATCAAAAAATCCATAAAGGTTTTGCTAGTCCTGTCTCTTTACCTGCCCTTTCTGTGTGCCTGTGTTTCAAGGTGGGTTGAATGTGTCCTTTGACTGGACTCACTGGCCCAGTTGCCAGGTTTAACAATTTTTCAATGTAATAAAGCTGAGTATCAGAAATTGCAGTGTTGTAGCAGCAATACATATAAACACACACAACAAGCATCTTGATTGTTAGTTAGCAAAGGAACCTCAAGCTAAATTCAAAGCAGATAGCTAAATAATAGCCATTCTGTTGTTGTGCAGTTCAATAGTTGACTGTTCATTTCAATGATCAATAGATTATTTCACTATCAAAACTGTTGTCAGTTGCAGCCCAGTTACAAAATGATACAAATTTTACTGCAAGCACTATTTTAATGTGAGTCTCTAGTCACACTGAATAGTAAATACAGTCAAACTCAACATACAACTGCCGAGTAAATGAAGCCTCTTTGCATTCTGAATCTTGATTCCCAGCACAGTGCATCTCCATGTGAAGTTCCACAGAAATTAGCATCCCACAGAGTTTGAATTTGAATTTCTAATTGCAGGTTCCCAAGTGTAATTTAATGGAGTTATCATTTCGCAGACATGCTTTGCATCAACAGATTAAAAGCTTCTCGTACATTGTCTGATGATGTCAGCCCTCAGAGGGGAACGGGGATTCGCTGCCTTTGTGCAAAGCAGCAATCAGCAGTGAAAATCTCTCTTTTGTCTATGAAAACACAAGCAGAAAAAATGTTTTCATTTTTTTTAATGACTGGATGTAAATTGTAAATGTCATTATTTTTGAAAAATCCAACTTGGACACGCAAATGGACCGTGACAAATGGGCTACAGACAGTGAGAATAGTTGATATAAAACCGATGAAATCTGAACTTTCACCGAAAAAAGACTGGAAAATCGCAGAATGATATCCAAATATATATAATTATATGATGTTTTGTTTAATCTCTTCACCCAACAATAGTTTCAGTTTCTATTCTGCTTATGCATAATTGGACTTTCTGTTCTATTCTGCAATTTAAAAATTGCGTGTATGTACGCCAATCAGTCACATCATTAAACCCCATCTACTTAATATTGTGAAGCTTTCCCTTGTGCTTTTAAAGTTCAGACCTCCAAAGGTGTCCTGTTGTATCAGGCACCAAGACATTAACAGCAGGTCCTTCAAGTCCTGGAAGTTACGAGGTGACATGACTTGCTTTTCCAGCACACCCCAAAGTGTGCAGTGTGGCACGGCACGGTGCATTTTCCTTCTAAAATGAGGCATTGCCGTCAGGGAATAGTGCTACCATAAAGGGCTGTACGTGGTCTGCATCAAGGTACATGTCAAACTAACATCCACATGAATTCCAGGACTCAAGGTTTCCCAGCAGAACATTGCCCAGGGTCTTGCTGTCTAGTGCATGTTGTTGACATCACTTCAAAGTAGATGATGCATATGCATCTATTCACATGATGTAAAAGAAAACAGGATTCATCAGACCAGGTCATGTTGCTCCATGGTCCAGTTCTGATGCTCACATACACATTGTAGGCACCTTTGGCAATTGACAGTCCTTCTTGGACCACCATGAGTAGGTACTAAGCACTTGTGGCCATACGGCCTTGTGGATGCCGGATCCCATCAGATCTCGGAAGCTAAGTGAGGTAGGGCCTGGTCAGTACCTGGATGGGAGACCATGAGGGAACACCAGGAAGCCTGGGTGAATGCAGTGTGAGAGTGAGTGGTTGGTGGTGGTCGAAGGGGCCGATGGCGCAGATTGGCAGCCTCGCTTCCGTCAGTCTACCCCAGGTCAGCTGTGGC